>JAOWBW010001238.1:115060-383529 GCA_026119855.1 Campanula takesimana | reverse complement strand
AAAACTAGACCTTTAACCACCTTAACTATTTACAGCAGTTAAAACTTTAACCCAAGTAAAACTAACACATAATATGCAAGTTCAAGTTTTTAACGAATATGTCAAATATTTAACAAGAAATTCGATGGGTGTTACATCCTCCCCACCTTAAAGAAAATTCGCCCACGAATTTTACTTACCAAAGTTTTCAAATAGGCTCGGGTATTTATCTCGCATCTCTTTCTCAGTTTCCCAAGTAGCTTCTTCAATTTCATGATTTCTCCAAAGGACCTTCACAATAGGAATCCTTTTGGTACGCAATACTTGCTCCTTCCAGTCAAGAATTTCAACAGGTTGTTCCTATAAGATAAATCAGGCTGAATGGAATAGCCTCATACTCAAGAACATGTGATTCATCCGCCATATACTTGCGAAGCATAGATACATGGAACACATCATGAATACCCGATAAAGAAGGAGGTAAAGCCACTCTATAAGCCAACTTACCAACTCTTTCCAGAATCTCAAATGGACCAATATAACGAGGAGATAACTTTCCTTTCTTCCCAAATCTCTTTATACCTCTACGAGGAGAGACCTTCAAGAATACAAAGTCACCTACCTGAAATTCAAGATCCCTTCTACGATGATCTGCATAACTCTTTTGTCTACTCTGAGCTGTGCGCAATCTATCTCGATGAGTTTCACACTTTCAACTGTACTGTTGAACTATTTCAGGACCCAAGAGTCTAGCTTCTCCCACTTCATCCCAACATATAGGAGATCTTACATTTTCTGCCATAAAGAGCCTCATAAGGAGCCATTTCAATACTAGACTGAAAACTGTTATTATAAGCAAACTCAGCCAAAGGAAGATGAGTATCCCAACTGCCTTTGAAATCAATAACACAAGCACGTAACATATCCTCGAGAATCTGTATAAGTCTCTCAGATTGCCCATCAGATTGAGGATGAAAAGCAGTACTAAAATTCAATTTAGTACCCATAGCACCCTGAAGAGCCTGCCAGATCGAGAAGTAAAACGAGAATCTCTGTCAGATACAATACTACAGGAACCCCATGCAGTCGGACTATCTCCTGAACATACAAAGATGCCAACTGAGACAATGAATATCCATGGAAACAGATAAGAAGTGAGCTGGATTAGTCAACCTGTCCACTTAACCCAAACAGCATCATGGCCTCGTCTGGTACGTGGCAAACCAGTCACAAAATCCATAGTAATATGCTCCCATTTTCCACTCTGGAATTTCCAATGGTTGCAACAAACCTGCTGGACGTTGATGTTCCACTTTACTTGTTGACAAGTCAAACATTTAGATACATACTCAGCAATTTCTTTTTTCATATTGTTCCACCAGAAATGTTTCTTCAAGTCTTGGTACATTTAGTGCTTCCAGGATGAATAGTATACTTGGCTTTGTGAGCCTCTTCAAGAATGTCTTCTTTATCTCAGGATCAACTGGAATACAAACTCGACCCGAAAGGTAAGAATTCCATCACTATTAAAAGAAAAATCTGGTTGCTTTCCTTCATTCATACCACCAATGATTTTCTGCAATTCAGAATCAATTACCTGAGCTTCTCTGATCTGTTGGAGTAAATCTGAAGTAGCCTTTATATTAGCAAAAATAACTCCATGATTTGATTCACAAGGACTCCAATTACACAAGTCTTCAAACATCTTCCATTCACGAATCATCAGGCAAGAAATATAAGTCTTTCTGCTCAGTGCATCTGCCACAACATTTGCTTTCCTGGATGATAAAGGATAGTACAATCATGATCCTTCAATTTCTCCATCCATCTACGTTGTCTCATATTAAGGTCTTTTTGAGAAAACAAGTTATTTCAAACTTTTATGATCGGTAAAGACTTCAAATTTAGTCCATACAAGTAATGCCTCCATTTATGCAAGCAAAAATAATCGCAGCCAACTCTAAATCATGAGTAGGATAATTCTTTTCATAAGGAGATAATTTTCGAGAAGCATAAGCTATTACCTTGCCATCTTGCATCAGAACACACCCAATCCTTCTTTAGAAGCGTCAGTATAAACCATGAAATGCTCAGAACCATTAGGCAAAGCCAAGACTTGGAGCTGTAGTCAAACGCCTTTTCAACTCCTGAAAACTTGCTTCACATTTGTCATTCCACTCAAAAGAAATAGCTTTTCGAGTCATATTAGTCAATGGAGTAGCAATCTTGGAGAATCCCTCAATGAACCTCCGATAATAACTTGCGCAAGCCCAAGAAACTACGGATCTCTGTCACTGTAGTTGGCCTTTTCCAGTTTACAACTGCTTCAACTTTGAAGGATCTACTGCAATACCAGTAGCAGACACAACATGCCCCAAGAATGAAACCTCTTCTAACCAGAAAGCACATTTGCTGAATTTTGCAAATAATTGTTCTCACGAAGAACTTTGTAATACCAATCTGAGATGTTGTTCATGCTCAGCCCGGTGATTTAGAATACACAGATGTCATCAATGAATACCACCACAAAAACAATCAAGATATGGCTTGAATATACGGTCATCAAATCCATAAATACAGCTGGAGCATTTGTCAAACCGAATGGCATAACAATAACTCATAATGCCCCATACCTGGTACGGAAAGCTGTCTTGGTATATCTTCAGATCTGATTTTCAATTGATGATAACCACTTCTCAAGTCAAGCTTCGAATACACTACTGAACCCTGAAGCTGATCAACAAGTCATCAATATGGGGTAACGGATATTTATTCTTGATAGTTACCTGAATTAGAGATCTCTGTAATCAATACACAATCGTAGAGTTCCATCTTTCTTTCTAACAAATAACACTGGTGCACCCCACGGTGATCACTAGGCCTGATGAAGCCCCTTTCAAGCAATTCCTCAAGCTGTGTTTTTAACTCTCTCAACTCAGCTGGAGCCATTCTATAAGGTGCTTTAGAGATTGGTGCTGTACCTGGTATAACTCAATACAGAACTCAAGCTCTCGATCAGGTGTGGCATGCTATACTCAGAAGAGAATACATCTGAAAATTCAGACACAACAGGAATATCCTCCATCTTGGGAACATATAAACTCTGGTCAAGCACACATGCGAGATACCCGGCACAACCACGAGATAAAAGTTTCTAGCTTTTAAAGCAGAAATAACATGTTAGCACAGAAAGGCCATCACCTTCAAAGGTAAAATCAGGGAAACCAGAATAGAAAAAGTTACTACTTTTCTATAACAATCAACAGATGCATGATGCACATAGAGCCAATCCATGCCAAGAATCACGTCAAAGTCCCTTATAGGTAACACGACTAGGTCAGCAAGAAGGGCATGATCACCCACAAGAACCTCACATTTCTTGTTACCTCAGAAGTAAACATGCAATCTCCCATAGGGGAAGATACTTCTAGCACATAAGGCATAGAATCAGGAAGAACATGCAAATGCGACACAAAATGAGATGCCACATAAGAATGAGATGAGCCTGGATCTATCAAGACTCGCGCTCTCGTACTAGAAAGTAATATAATACCTCCTATGACTGCAGAAGACTCAGCTACACCCTGCTGATCTAGAGCAAAACACTCGACCCTGAACTTTTGGTCGACCCCCACTATCTCTCTTGGAACCTGAGGCTGGTTGACTTGTAACCCAACTTGATTTCCTCTATTTTTAGGACAATTTCTAGCAAGTGCCCCGCTTCACCACACACTAAACACTTTCCTGCTTTGACCAAACACTTGTCTTCAGAATGACCTTCTTTCGCCAAAAAAACCACATACTTTCCTGGAACCTTGGACTGTGTCCTCGAACCAGTTGATACACTACCTTTACTTTCGATTGGCTGTCGGAATCGACGATCTTGGCGGCCAGATTTACCACCTTTAGAACCAGATCCCTGAGCCTTTTCTGATACACGACCAGTCATGGTTGTTCCCAACTTCACCTGTGTTCTTCAATATCATTTTCAATTGTATAAGCTTCTCCACTGCTTGCTGATAACTAGTGAGCTGTAGAGAAAGAAGTTGCTTCCTATACTCAGTCCTCAACCCTTTTAACAAACCTCTGTGCCTTCTTGGCTTCGTTTGGAACTAAGTGATCACAATACCTCGCCAATTCTCTGTGAAACTTGGTTGAGTATTGCCCCACTGTCAGACTTCCTTGCTCCAGATTAAGAAATTCCATCTCCTTTCTATCTTGGACTACTGTTGGAATAAACTGTGACTTGAATGCTTTAAGAAAATTCTCCCATGTCTGTGGTACACCTTCCAGTTCCCAGCTTTTACTCAACACTTGCCACCAATGTTCAGCGGCTTTCTCAAGTTTAAAGGTTGCAAAGGTTACCTTATCACCACCCCACACATCTCAAGGCTGTAAAGATCTTCTCAATGCTTTCAATCCACTCCTCTGCCTTTTTAGCATCAAATTCCCGTCAAAACTGCGAGGTTTCAGCTTCAAGAACCTTGTAAGGCGATTAGGATAATCCAGTCTACATTATCAACCATTTCTTCTTGAGGAGTTATAGATCTCAGCTGATTACTACCACTTGTACCTTCAGAACTCATTGTACCTGTAGGTAAACACTCAGCGTTATTAATAACACCCCAAGACTCACCCATACCTAGGCCATAGACCCTATCCAGACTTAGAGCAAACCAAGGTAGCTAAACAGGGTAGCTAAACCAGGGGTAGCTCTGATACCAACCTGACACGCCCCCAGGTCCCCGGGATCCCCTAATAGAACCTCGAACCTGGATGGGAGAGCCTAACTAGGAACAAGAAACTTAACAAGAAACTTAATGACATTTGTTTAACCAACTGACATGATATAAATACTCTAGAGTAAGGAGCTATACTAGCTCACAACACGAATTCTAGACAAGAAAATTTAAAACCAAACTTAATACATACACAGCGGAAACATGCCTAGCACATAAGCTGGCATCAAGAGTACTATACAAGATGTCTAGTGACAACAAGAGCTGAACAAGACTGTCTACCCCAAAACAAGGAGTTACAAAACCCATAATACATCGTCCTCACCAGGTGTAAAAGGACACAAGCCCCAAAATATCACGACCTGCGAATTAAGCTCCCAACTAAGTCGAGCCTCACTGCGCACTATCCTTCCTTCCTGGGGGGGGGAAACAAATAAAGGGTGAGATAAATCTCAGTAAGCTATTAGATGCAACTACATGACATGTTATCATGCAATTCAAATAGATACTCAAGTAATCATATATCAAGTATCATCAAGTAACAAGTATATGAGAGGATAATCCACTCATCAAGTAGCACATAAAGCTAACCAAGCAAGTTATAAGGATATTGCTTCCTTCCTTATTCCTCCCAAGAATACCATTGTTGTCGTAGCTTGTATTACTTTGACAATCACGATCAATAATAGGAACTGATTATTCAGTATATATCAGAAGACCCGGTAACCAGTATCATTCCCAATATCACGACTCATGAATATTCACGAGGTGATCAAGACAAGAGTTTAGCATTCACTTAAGTCAGGCTTATTGCTCCAACTAAGGAAGCTATGCCCTTACTATGGCCGGTAGTAAGGGGTCAAGCGGAAATACATAGGGACCCTATTGTCACTTAAGCCCCAGCTCTCGCGACAAGCGTGAACCTATATATTTTCGAACAAGCAAGGAGAACCAGCTGGACTCACACAAGAAGGTACAAGTAGATATTTACTTGAACTACGGGAGACTAACTAATCCAAAAGTAGTGGACTAGCTCAACAAGGAACATGCTTCAAGTAATCAAGAAGTCACCTTGTATCAAGCAAATGTATGCAATGTTTGCACATACACAACAAGAACATGTCTCATACACGTTAGTGCTTGTTCATAGCACTTTCAAGTTCACTACCATACATATGTATTGGTGTCAAGCCAAGTACAAGATTTTATTATCTTATATTCAAGTTATAATCCAATTCTTTGGATGTTCAAGTCACATACAAGATTTTAATGTCTTATACTTCAAGTTATATCCCAATCATTGGACATTCAAACAAGTATAAGAGTTATACATTTACCCTTACAAAATCTCAATCCTATTCTTAGGATGTTCAAGTCTAAGACCTTATGCTAATGCCTCTAAGGTGCACAATCATTGGATTCACAACAAGTATAACACATTAGTGCTTGTTCATAGCACTTTCAAGACATATCTATAAGTATTAATGTTCAAGACTAAGTTCTAATGCCCTCAAAAGGTACAATTATACTTGCTAGGATATCTTATACTAAGGCTATATGCCTTAGGAGAGGTAAGGTTTCATCTCCATTTAGTTTGAACAACTATTGTGCTACAGGGGTTTTGGGCGGTCGCCCAACCCCATCCTGGGCGGTCGCCCAAGATCACAATTTTAGAACCAAAATCTCTGCCTTAGTGGGCGGTCGCCCAAGGCCAAAATCTGCAAAAACCCAATTTCTTCCCAGACTTAGAATTCTCCGTCCCAAGCGTAGGAGTAACCTTTACTAACATTTTTAACACATACCCAAGGATACCAACAATTCCAAACTAATACTTTCATTTAAATTTCCTTACTTTATACAGTAGGGTATACTCCCTTCGTCCCACAATTACAAGTACCACAAAAATCAACCCAAACACGAAATTAACATTCACAAGTATCGAGAATAACATTTATGCATGTTATTACAAGCAAAGGGGAGCTAATAACTTACTTAGTCAAAATTCAAGTTGACCAAAACTTATTTCTGTTCGGCCTGGAACGCTCTATTCAACGCCACGAATATTAATCCGGGATCAGAATCAAGAACGGAGGGATAATTAAACTCGAGGAGTCGGGAATAGGCAAAAATTTTAACCTAGGTTTTAGAACAGAGGGAGAGCAACGTAATGATTTGGGTGAAAATGATTTCCCCAGGCAACTAAGAAGTTGATATACATTCAAGTTTCAAGAATGACCAGTAGGCCCCTCAAGTTTCACTTTTAACAAAAAGACCCCTAAAGTCAATTTTCACAAATGACCCAAAAGTCAAAACTAGACCTTTAACCACCTTAACTATTTACAGCAGTTAAAATTTTAACCCAAGTAAAACTAACACATAATATGCAAGTTCAAGTTTTTAACGAATATGTCAAATATTTAACAAGAAATTCGATGGGTGTTACAGTGTTAAACTGTTGTTTCTATCTTTCCATATGTAACTCTTTATTCTTATTGGAATAGATTAGGAATCTATATTTTGGACTAGTGTGTGCATTAACTTGAGACATGAATTACCAATTTCATTCATTTGGACATGTTTTATCAAGAATAATGTTTGTCCTTGATATAGTAGGTAATGGCATCAATCAAATAGGGGGAGATTGTTGGGTATGCCCACACATATCTCAGTTTTAATGTGATAGGATTTATTAGATTTGATTGATCCATCACCTAAGTTTTATTTCATGGACTTTAGACCCACATGTAAGAAGTATTTATACTTCATTTTTTTAAGTTGTCCATTGTTATAGAATAGGCTTAGAAATAGGGCAAGAAGATCAAGTTTCAAGAAAAATCACTCAGTGAGTTTGAGCCGCGCTTATGCGCCTTCTGCGCCACGCGCCACGCGCCTTCTACATTCGCGCCATGCGCTATTTAGAGCGCGCGCATAAGGATTTCTTCACAAGCTATGATTACGCGCCTCTGCGCCCCTTGATTTAAGCGCACGCTTACTGTGCGCCTCTTGGCTCAATGCGCCTGTTGGCTCAAACGCGCCTCAAAGTGTTTATTCAACACTCAGTGATTTATTGAAGACTCGAAGACTTGAAGAGAATTCAAATTACGCCAATAATCCAACGGTGGTTAAAAGATGCATATGCGCCTAATCTATTGACACGTGTCCATAACGGTCACATTTATGTTGAGTGTCAAAATGGCCATAATATATGCATGCTCCAATCAACGAGCGACAGCTCATCTTATCCACAAGGATTTCCAACGGCTAGTTTTTTGAAGTTCACTATAAATACCCCATAACTTCAACATTTTGAAATTGCTGAGTTTTGCTAAGAATTTCAAGAATCTCTCTCTCAAAGCATTTGTTGAAGATTTGAAGATTGCCTTCGTTTTTCCAGATTTCTCAAGAACATCTTCATACCTTCATCCTTAGCCCAGATCTTCAAGCCTTAACACTTTAGTTTCTTGTGCTCTCCATCTCAAAGATCTAAAGAGCCTTGATACTAAGAACACACACGCACCTCTTTAAGATTAATCATTTAGATTCTTCTTTAAGAGATACACCGGTTATTGTTTTGGATTTGTTCTTTCATAGTAATAGATCTTGAGTTAGTGTATAAGCTCAAACATTGTAATTTGTAACACTCACTCATTAAATAAGATCTCCATTAGAATCCAAGACTAACCATCTTGGTAGAGGACGTAGATCTTTCATTGATCGAACCTCTCCAAATAGCTTGTGTTATTATCTTGTCATTTCTTTCAAGTTATTATTTTCACTCACTATTTGCTTGTTTACTCATTGTAGATTGATTGAACTGAATTGTGCTGTGTTTGTTATATCATTTGCCTTAGTTCCTTATTTCACTCACTTTGAGCCAAAATACTTAGTGTGTGTGTTGCGCTCCCTTTATCACTCTTTGCGCCTATTTTCATTACTAAATTCCGATGTGCATCTCACTCACTCACTTAGGCGCATCTCATAACGCTTACTTGATAAAGTGCGCATTTGCAATTGAGTTTTTCAAGGGTACGAAAAGAATTTTAAAACAGCTATTCACCCCCCCCCCCTCTAGCTATTTTTCATACCCTGTTGCCCTTTGGGACCAACAAAGCCCACGACACTTGGGGCTTAGCAATCTCTCAAAGCTTGGTATCAATGATCTTCTCTTGGGGCTTGCCCACGTCGACAACAAAAGACAGTTTATTTGAATGGGCTAAGAGTTGATTCATCTTGGGGCTTCATAAGCCACTCAAAGTTCAGCATTCGAGGGGCTTTACAATCAGCAACCCTTTATCTCGGCATCAAATGCCTTTTGGAGCCCCATAATCGACAAATCTCTTGGGGCTAGACATCAATTTCGTTGGAAACCACGGCAACGACGACATAATTCAAAGCGAGGCAATCCGGACTTCGACCGAACATGACTTGATCTTGGGTTGGCTTTGCAAACACACAATGGTTAAAATGGTTCACCCACAAACTAACTAAAAAAAAAAACCACAAAAGGATTTTTCTTTTTCTTTTTCTATGTGCAAAAGTTCGTGCTTTATTTTGCCTTGCTCCTAGCATTCTTCCCCAGCGTCGTCCACCATCCTTGAACTACGCTGGTCTAATTCTCTTAAAGGGATATGTAGGCAGCCTTTCGGCACGACCAACCCATCACCCAGAATACCATCTCGCCAACACTCTATCAAAGGCAAGAACAATTCATCATCATCAACATCATCATTCTCCATCCAAAGCATGGACATTCTTCATCAAAAGCATCAGCATCCTTCAGCAATCCATCCCCAATCAAGCGGCAATGGTAAGTGAAGGTATGAACATCATTCATCTCAAGCAATCTCTGCTTTCAAAAATCACTTCACACACATAATCACTTTACTTCTCTCTCATATAAAGTGCTTTCAAAATCACATTGCACCACGAGCACAATTTCTCTCTTCATTTCACACTTCATGCATCTTCTTGCACAAACACATATACCTGCCAAGCACACACATAGTAGGTACCACCACGAAGTCAACAACATCCGCTACTCAAAGCACTTCATCCCCAGCAGAAAATGGTCCACAGTCAACCATGCCCGCATCCCTACGATAAAGTCAACAGCAGCTGTAACAGCAATTTGGTCCACGGTGATCTAGCATTCCAGCAAATGGATCCCGCTTCAGCAAACGGATCCCGCCATCAACAAATGGATCCCGCACCAGCAAAGGGATCCCACACCAGCAAACGGATCCCGCATCAGCAAACGGATCCCGCATCAGCAAACGGATCCCGCTTCAGCAAACGGATCCCGCACCAGCAAACGGATCCCGCATCAGCAAACGGATCTCACACCAGCAAACGGAACCCGCATCAGCAAACGGATCCCGTACCAGCAAACGGATCCCGCTTCAGTAAACGGATCCTGCACCAGCAAACAGATCCCGCACCAGCAAATGGATCCCGCACCAGCAAACGGATCCCGCTTCAGCAAGACGGATCCCGCCATATCCTTTCTATATCAATAAAGCCGCTCACACAGGGAGCGCACCCCCATCTTTCACAATTTCAAAATTCCCCTCTTTCTTTAAATTGCGGCCGTGGTGGGCCGCCTCAAGCCACCACACTTTTTTGAAATTTTGTGGCCGTGGTGGGCCGCCTCAAGCCACCACACTTTTTTGAAATTTTGTGGCCGTGGTGGGCCGCCTCAAGCCACCACACATTTTTTTTAAAAAATTTGTGGCCGTGGTGGGCCGCCTCAAGCCACCACACTTTTTTAAAACTTTGTGGCCGTGGTGGGCCGCCTCAAGCCATCACACCTTTTTAAAATATTTGTGGCCGTGGTGGGCCGCCTCAAGCCACCACACCTTTTTAAAATTTTGTGGCCGTGGTGGGCCGCCTCAAGCCACCACACCTTTTTTTAAAATTTGTGGCCATGGTGGGCCGCCTCAAGCCACCACACCTTTTCCATCCGCGAAAGCCGCTCACACAGGGAGCGCACCCCTATCCATCGCAAATTTCAAATTCATGTTTTATTGAGTCTTTGCTTTCTCTTGTCGATGTCCTCAGCGGTTGTCTTTCTTTCGTCGACGCGTTTTGCTTCGCAATTCACATCACCGAGGGGATCTGTAGACACCCCGCCTTGGACCTCTCATGTCTCGATTGCATACACATTCTTTGTCTTCCTCTTTTCTGTTAAGTTTTGTTACCTTTCGTTACTTTCCGTTAAGTTCCTGACTTACTCCGTTAGTCTTGGATTTGACTAAGTGGAAAAGTCAACCTTGAGTCTTTGTTTCATTTATTTTCGTTGACTTTCGTGATGTTCGTTAAGTTTTTGGACTAATTCCGTTAGTTTTGGGGCTTAACTGCATAACGGGGTTAACATTTGGGCTAAAATATGAATTTCTTGAAGATGGGACGCGAACGCCTTTGCCCTCCTTTGTGGGAGACGTTCTCCTCCCATAGGGGGTGGGAAGCGCGCGCTTCCCGCTTCCAGAATCTCAGATTTGGCCAATTTCCCTCATTTTCTGATTTGTAACCCCCAAGGCCATTATGCCTTGGCTTGATCCGAGAAGGGCCATATTTGTGACCAAAAACACTTCCTAACATTTATAAATACCTCTTCATTCCACCATGGAAAGAGAGGAAGAATTCTTGAGTCAAAAACACTCTAAACACACAAAAGTCCATTTTCAAAGGTAGTCATTATACACAAAGTTTGGTCCTTCCTCTTGCAAGCACAAGATACAATGTCCATCTTCTTCTTCTAAATTCTTGTTTTATCTATATTCTCTCTTTATCGCTTCTTAAACAAAAAAAAACCTTTTAAATTACTTTCTCTATCTCTAATGTGTATGCAATCTCCATAAAAGGGATACAACCAAAAGACCACTTCACTATTGAAGTTTGGTCAAGGTTACATCCCAACATTTTAATTCCACTTTAATTTACATCCTATTTTCTTAATGTAATTATCTAGCAATAATTCGACATGTAATCTTTAGCATAAATCAATAAATAAGCAATTATCCTTTATTTTTCCTCTATAAATTTCCCCTTTCTTTTCATTATAATTGTTAGCACATTTCTCTTATCATTAAATTAAAGGACATGTAAATATAAGAACACCAAGAGTAGCAAGACCCACGTAAGCGGGGTGGAGTGGGTGTTTAAGTACTTCCCACTCTGTCACCTAACCCCCGAACCCCTTTTCCTTGAATCTTTGGTTTCGTAATCAATAAATAAAGGGCTATTTTCTTAGGTTTTCTCGCGTTCCTCTAAAACGTGGATGGCGACTCTAAAATCAAGTAGACATCCTAGGTTAATTCACGCTCTGTAGCCAAGCCGTGGTCCCCCGGGGTATCTACAGAGACAACCTCTTATTTATTTGGGAGTTGTAAGACTTTAATGTTTTATTGGGTTTTAGATGTTATCTTTTGGAAATTCTATAATGAATGGATTTGATTAGTTTTGCTAATATCTTGTGGTTTAGTATTGTAAATGGTGACGTGGCCGGACTTGTTAGGGAAAATAACGGTTTTCTTGAAAATGACGAAAAATAATAAATGTAAATGGGGAAGGAAATTAAGTCGAGGCTTGTGTTGGACACAATCTCCGTAAGAAGTAATTACCTCGCACAGGTGCTAACGGTTACTAGCAATCTTCTCGTAAGATGCAACGACTTTAACTGTCGTTAATAGGAGCACTGCAAATTAACGACCTCAGCGAACAAATAAAAGAGTTTGGAACTTCTGGACTTGAAGGGAATTTTATGCTTAAAGATGATCTCTCTAACTTGTTATAGAATGCTTGATGACTGAATTGATGAATTGACAATCTGGTGGGGGGTATTTATAGTATATGAAGAGGCAGGGGTGCCTTTTGGGAATAGTCACAATTCCACCAGGTGTGATCTCCACCGTCAGATCAGATTGGAATGGAGGGACCAGATCAGGCGGGCCGAACCAGTACCAGACCTGTTTGTACCGAACTGACATGGGTCGGTCCAACCGCCACCCAAACCGGCGCCCTTATCCACTCGGCAAAACTCTTTGATCTGGGCCGCTCCAGGCCCAATGCATGACGAGCCCAACCCGCGTGTAGCCCTCCAACCTACCGGACTGAGCCTTACTGGACCTAGCCCACCCGAACCATGGACTGAACCGAACTTTGTCAAAATTTTAATGCTCCACAGCTCCCAGCGACCGATGCGAAGTGAAAAGTGTGCCCTAAACCGCCCATTCCGCCCTTTGCGGGTCATAGGTCAATTTTGGGCTAGCCCAAAATTAAAATATTTACCCACTAGCTTGCATAGTTAGCCCAAAGGCCCACTTAGCTTGTATGGTAGGAAGCCCACACTTGATTGACTCCACTTAAGATGAGCTATATTAAATACTCTCATATTTTTTATTTTCCAATCAATGTGGGATACATGGCTTTCCACATTTCCAACCCTTCATAAACCCATTAAAGTTGCACACTTTGAGCATTAATTTCTCATTCACCCGGAAATGGTTTTGAGTAAATAAATGCATTTTCCTAATCTACACTAAATGTAGATTTTAATTTTGTAACTTATTTTAATTTACATAAAATGAAATTACTTTGAAAATCGGGTCAAAATGTGGTCAAACCACATTTCTAAAACCCATTTCCAACAATCCCCCACAAGAATGATAATTAATGCTTGTATGCAGATTCATCCAAAATTTCCGGCAAACTATTATTGCATCGGGATAGGTAGCTTATGGCTTTGAACCTTCCCTAGTAAAATACTATCGGATATACTAGCCATTCAGTAGCGCGATGCTTTGAACTGGTGATTGTATAGTGTATACCAAAACAATAGTACTTACACAATAATAGTCCGAACACTATTTGTTCTCACGTTGTGTCCGTTTCGGCCCTGGACCGTATCTCATTCATAAGTGTTCATTTCGAAGCGGCCTTATACTTCTCACTTATATAGGTAATTCTCCTATAAAGAGTATCCTGCTATACTCCACCACTTAGGTATAGGAATCATTAAAAGTTTTCTCAACTTAACCTCACCACTGTTGCAGGTTCATACACTTGGATGTTCTAGGAATGGGTGTGAAACAGTTTCCAAGTGTTTCGACTGAACACCATAACTTAGTTTTCTCATTGAACCAAGGTTTTGGGATCTCCAATTCTCAAGGTTGAGTGTCCACTATGAGTTCTTTTGTTGTGGATTTTGAACCCATTCCCCTTAACAATTTATACAGTTGATATCTGTTTATACCTTTTGTAAACGGATCCGCTAAGTTATCCTTTGACTTAACATAGTCAATTGTGATAACCCCATTTGAGATCAACTGTCTAACGGTATTATGTCTATGACGAATGTGTCTAGACTTACCTTTATACATACTGCTCTGTGCTCTTCCTATTACTGATTGACTATCACAATGTATCATAACAGCAGGCACATGCTTATTCCAACAAGGAATATCTTCCAAAAGTTCTTTAGCCACTCAGATTCTTCACCAGCTTTGTCTAAGGCTATAAACTGTGATTCCATCATAGATCGTGCTATACACGTTTGTTTGGAAGATTTCCATGACAGCGCTCCACCACCTATTGTGAATACATATCCACTCGTGAATTTTGAGTCTTTAGTGTTGGATATCCAATTTGCATCACAGTATCCTTCTAATACTACTGGATATCTATTATAAAGTATCCCATATTTCAATGTATACTTTAATTATCTCAATACCCTCATTAGGGCCTTCCAGTGATCCGCACTGGGATTACTTGTGAACCTACTTAGTTTGCTCACTGAATATGCAATGTCTGGATGTGTACAATTAGTAACTACATTAGACTTCCAATTATCCTTGCATATTTTTGTTGAGAAACTGGTACCCCTCTATTCTTTGCTAAGTGTAGAGACAAATCTACCAGGGTCTTAGCTGTAGGGCTATCGATGACGTCGAATTTTCGAAGAACAATCTCAAAATAATGAGACTGTGACAAGACTATTCCATCTAATGTTCTAGAAATCTTTATTCCTAGAATGACATCAGCTATTCCCATATCTTTCATGTCAAAGTGCCTTTTCAGCATGCCTTTGGTATTCATGATCAATTCATGAGTACTTCCCATTATTAGCATGTCGTCTACATACAGACAAACAATCACAAATGAATTGGATGTTCCTTTAATGTAGACACACTTATCACATTCATTAATTTTAAAACCGTTTGCCAACATCATTCGGTCAAACTTTTCATGTCATTGTTTAGGTGTTTATTTTAGTCCATACAGTGACTTTACAAGTTTACACACCTTTTGCTCTTTACCAGGAACTACGAACCCCTCGGGTTGTTCCATGTAAATCTCTTCTTCTAGCTCTCCATTCAAGAAGGATGTCTTCGCATCCATTTGATGTATCTCAAGGTTATGCACTGACACGATTGCGATGAGAACACGAATGGACGTGATCCTTGTGACCGGAGAATATGTATCGAAGAAATCATATCCCTCCTTTTGTCTAAACCCTTTGGCTACTAGCCGGGCTTTGTATTTATCAATAGATCCATCAGCTTTATACTTCCTCTTGAGGATCCACTTGCAACCTAACAGTTTGCATCCTGGAGGGAGATCGACCAACTCCCAAGTATTGTTATGCATAATGGACTCTATTTCACTGTTAATAGCTTCTTTCCAGAACGGAGCATCCGGAGTTGCTAAAGCTTCCTTTAACAGTTGCTGGTTCGTTTTCTAGCATAAATGATAAAAAATCAGGACCAAAAGACTTTTCCACTCTTGTCCTTTTGCTACGCCTAGGTCCTTCATCTTCTTCTTGAGATGGACCGCTCGTAACTTCATAAGTTCTCTTACTAGAACTTGCTTATTTTCTTTCCTTAGCAGGAAAGATATTTTCAAAGAATGATGCATTCCTTGATTCTATCGTCATTCCTTCATTCATATCAGGAATGTTCGATTTGTGCACTATGAACCGATAGGCACTATGTTGGGTATGCCCACATATATCTCAGTTTTAATGTAATAGGATTTATTAGATTTGATTGATCCATCACCTAAGTTTTATTTCATGGACTTTAGACCCACATGTAAGAAGTATTTATACTTCATTTTTTTGGTTGTCCATTGTTATAGAATAGGCTTAGAAATAGGGCAAGAAGATCAAGATTCAAGAAAAATCACTCAGTGAGTTTGAGCCGCGCATATGCGCCTCCTGCGCCACGCGCCATGCGCCTTTCTTTATTCGCGCCATGCGCCTTTCAGAGCGCGCGCATAAGGATTTCTTCCTAGCTATGTTACGCGCCTCTGCGCCCCTTGGTTTAGCGCATGCATTCTATGCGCCTCTTGGCTCAATGCGCCTCTTGGCTCAACGCGCCTCAAAGTGTTTATTCAACACTCAGTGATTTATTGAAGATTCAAAGACTTGAAGAAATTCAAATTACGCCAATGATCCAACGGTGGTTAAAAGATGCATATGCGCCTAATCTGTTGACACGTGTCCACAACGGTCACATTTATGTTGAGTGTCAAAATGGCTATAATATATGCATGCTCCAATCAACGAGCGACAGCACATCTTATCCACAAGGATCTCCAACGGCTAGTTTTTGGAAGTTCACTATAAATACCCCATAACTTCAACATTTTGAAGTTTCTGAGTTTTGCTAAAGAATTTCAAGAATTTCTCTCTCAAAGCATTTGTTGAAGATTTGAAGATTGCCTTTGTTTTTCCAGAATTCCTCAAAAACATCTTCATACCTTCATCCTTAGCCCAGATCTTCAAGCTATAACACTTTAGTTTTATTGTGCTCTAAATCATAAAGATCTAAAGAGCCTTGATACTAAAATCACACACGCACCTCTTTAAGTTTGATCACTTAGATCCTTCTTTTAGAGATACACCGGTTATTGTTTTGGATTTGTTCATTCATAGAATATTAGATCTTGAGTTAGTGTAGAAGCTCAAAAGTTGTAATTTGTAACACTCTCTCATTATATAAAGATCTCCATTAGAAATCCAAGACTAACCATCTTGGTAGAGGACGTAGATCTTTCATTGATCGAACCTCTCCAAATAGCTTGTGTTATTATCTTGTCATTTACTTTCAAGTTATTATCTTCACTCACTATTTGCTTGTTTACTCATTGTAGATTGATTGATCTGAATTGTGTTGTGTTGTTAACTCATTTGCCTTAGTTTCTTATTTCACCCACTTTGAGCCAAAATAGTTAGAGTGTGTGTGCGCCCCCTTTATCATACTTTGCGCCTATTTACATTACTAAATTCCGCTGTACATTTCACTCACTCACTTAGGCGCATATCATAACGTTTATTTGATAAAGTGCGCATTTGCAATTGAGTTTATCAAGGGTACGAAAAGAATTTTAAAACAGCTATTCACCCCCCCTCTAGCTATTTTTCATACCCTTGTTGCCCTTTGGGACCAACAAGTGGTATCAAAGCAAACACCTTTATAAAACATTTTCGTTTTTCAAGCTTAACAGCTTGGGTGCCGATTCTAAATGGCTAACTCAAAACCTATGGCAACTGCAAACTACACTCACGTTCCGGTCTTTGATGAAGATCATTTTGACGTGTGGAAATTCAGCATCTTAACTCATCTCAACTCAATCGATGAAAGACTTCATGACACTATGGTTTATGGACCTTACATTCCTATGAAAGCGAATCCAAATCCGTGCACAAATGCTGTTCAACCAACCGTCAAGAAACCAAAAGAGGAATGGACTAAGGAAGAAACAAGAAGAGTTGCAAATGATGGCAAAGCAAGAAACATACTTCTAAGCACTCTAAGCACGGCTATGAAACAACAAGTCATGCATTGTGCTACCGCCAATGAGCTATGGGATGCTATTGAAGAGCATATTGAAGGAGACACCGTATGCAAGGAAAACAAGAAATATGAAGTTCAAAAGAGATTCAACAATTTCTCTCAACTCCCCGGTGAAACCTTAAGAAGAACATATGAATGCTATTGTGAAATCATCAATCTATGTATTTCACTTGGCATGAAGTTTTCGAACAAAGATTTGAATGTAAATTTTCTTCAAGCTTTCGGCTCCAGATATCTTCATAAATCTTGCGCTCTTGAAGACGCCGGAACCTTAGACGTTTGGACTTTAAGGAACCTTTATGCAAATCTCAAGGTTTATGAGCTCAAACTCCAACGAATCAGCGAAACTGAAGGAAAGTCAAAATCTATGGCTATGGTGGCGCACAGAGAAGCTGCGCCTGCACCTGCGCCTGCTCCTACACCTAGTCATGATGAGAAAAGTTCCGATCCCAAAATTTCTACTTCTGAGCTATTGGACATGGACGATGAAGACTTCACTTTATTTGTGAAGAGATTCCAGAAGTTTAGAAAATTTACCAAGCCCGGCTCAACCAGCAAATTTCAAGGATCTACCAGCAGAGCTCCTCCAAAGTTCACGAGGAGAAGTGACTCAAAAAGAAAAGAAGACCTTGTTTGTTTTAATTGCAGGAAACCAGGACACTTTAGTTCAAGCTGCCCAACTCCAAAATTTGAATATATGCAGAAGAAGAGCAGCCATACTCCCAAGTTCACTCCCAAATTCACTCGACACAAGGGAATGGTTGCGGAAGAAGAAGCACCAGCAAATGAGCAGAACACTTGGATTGAAACAGACTCAGATGAGAGCGATGAAGATTCTGATGATGGACTCGTTTGTTTGATGGCAAATGATGATGAAGTTGATACTTATGATTCTGATGATGACTTCTCTAAGGATGTTCCTGATATGAATGCTTTGAATAAACCTATCAAGAAATCTGCAGGTTTTCAAGAAGTGAAAAGGAAGAAAGGACCAACCATCAGCGAGCTCGTTGAACAAGGATTTCTCACTCCGGCTCAAAGCGATGGTGGATTGTTATTCTCACGATGTGATCTTAGTGCAAGAAACAAGTTGAGAAAAGGAGCATACATTAGACCTCAAGTTGAACCAACTGCTCTAATCTCCAAAATCAATGATGATGAAGTGATTGCTGAACAAGAAAAATTGTTCAAAAAGCTGAAAAGGTAATCACTAGATTTGATAGTATGAAGAAGCTTTAGCACTTTCATGTGATGAAATTTCCCAGCTTAAGACCGAGAAATATCTACTTAAATCTAAACTCACCCTCCTTAAGGAGCAGATAAAGAGCATGACTCCTCTTACTGTTAAAAACACTTTTCTAACAGAACAGAACTCACTTCTTAAAGTTCAAAACGATGAATTGGTTGCTCAAATTACTGATCTTAAAAAGATTACAAATGAGTGGTACAATTCTCGTGTCACTATGGAGAATATATTTGAGTCCCAAAAAGTCAGTGGTGATAAAAGTGGCTTGGGATTCTCATCAACTAGTGACAACTTTAAATGTGATGTCTGTGCTGAAAGAGATTGTGAATTTACTAACCAGCAAACTTTTGAAATTCCCAAGGAAAAACATTCTAATTCAATGGGTAAAGGACAGGAAAAAGTCAAGATACAAACATTCCATTATGTCTACCCAACGAAGCAATTTGGGAATGCTAAAGGGAAAGATATAGCTACAGATGAACCATCTCCTAGCAAAATCATTCTTGAAAATAGGCGCGCTCCTTCTTCGAGTGCTCATTATGCGCCTAAGAGCCACGCGCCTCATCGCCGTGCGCCTCCTAGCCCTATTCGCCCTCCTAGAAAAAGCGCTCCAAAATTTCAAAAGAAAGATTTTGTTAAGGCTAGTTCATCTGACCCAAAGAAGAATGCCATCCCTAAGAAAAGTAAGGAGTTTGTGAAAACTCACGTGATTGGTGGCTTTCATCATTGTTCCATTTGTGATTGTTCAGGACACAAGGCCGTGGAATGCCTTTTGCGATTCACTCCCAATGCCAAAGGACGTAAAAATCCTAAGGTCAAGCAAGAGTGGGTTGTCAAAAGTTGCTAACCCTAGGACCCAAAAGGAATAAAGGGGACCTGCTTAAATGTCTATATTTCAGGTTCTTTGTTTCATGGCTGGATCTTCAAAAACTAGAAATTATGAATGGATTCTCGATAGTGGGTGTTCAAGACACATGACTGGAGATGAATCCCTATTAGAAGATGTCCATGAAGAAAGAGGTCCCTCCGTAATATTCGGTGATAATAACAAAGGTCAAGTTGTAGTATATGGAAAGCTCAAGAAAGACAAAGTGTGTATTGAAAGAGTCTCACTCGTCGAAGGGATCAAGCACAACTTATTATCCATATCTCAATTCTGTGACAAAGGATTAGAATGCCATTTTACTTCAACGCAATGTCTTATCAAGAATGGCAAAACTGGAGCTATCTTACTCACGGGATATCGTAAGACAAATATTTATATTATTGATTTCCATAGTATGAACTCTAGTACTAATCTTTGTTTTGTAGCAAAAAGTGTGAGCGAAAATAGTTGGCTGTGGCACAAGCGCTTAAGTCACTTGAACTTCAAGTATCTATCTAAACTCAGCAGGAATAATCTTGTCAAAGGACTTCCCAAGGTTGCTGATCATCATGACAAAAAGTGTGCCGCGTGTCAACTTGGCAAACAACCGAAGCAGTCATTTTCAAGCAAGTCAAATCCTTCAACTTCTAGATGTTTGCAACTGCTTCACATTGATCTATTTGGACCAGTTTCCACCGCAAGTATTAGAAGAAACAAGTATACTCTAGTTGTGGTGGATGATTATTCAAGATATACATGGGTGGAGATGATGATTACAAAAGATGATTGTTATGATATTCTCACTACCTTATTTTGACTGCTCCAAACCCAAAAAGAAGATGACATCGTTAGTGTTCGATCCGACAATGGAACAGAATTCAAAAACAACGGTGTTGCTCGATATTGTGAAGATCATGGGATAGATCACAACTTTTCAACCGCCGGAGTCCCTCAACAAAATGGCGTTGTTGAAAGAAAGAATAGGATGTTGATTGAAGCGGGAAAGACTATGATAGCTGAAGCTAAATTGCCTAAGTACTTTTGGGAAGAAGCTATCAACACTGCATGTTTTACTCAAAATCGTTCCCTCATCAACAAACTTTACAACAAGACTCCGTATGAACTTTGGCGTGGTAGAACTCCCAACATTGCATTCTTCAAGATCTTTGGTTGCAAATGTTATATCCTCTACAACGGAAACGAACATAGAGGTAAATTCGATGCCAAAGCCGATGAAGGTATTTTTGTTGGGTATGCCAAACACTCTAAAGGTTTTCGCGTTTTTAATAGAACTACATTAGTGATAGTTGAATCTGTACATGTTACATTTGATGAACATTCTCTCCTTGAGCCACATTTGGCTCCAAATGTTGCTGATGATTCTGTTGAGCTAAATGATACAGGTGCTCCTATTCATGTTGCGCCTACTCAACATCAGAATTTATCAACTTAAGAAATCCATCTACATCAAATGCACCTAATTCATTGAATGGTGCGCCTGGTGAATCCTCTATTGCGCCTCATTCCAATGATGCGCCTCATGATTCCTCTCACGCGCCTATTTCTACTGCTGCATCTGGTGTAAACCCAAGTTTCAACTCTACACCAATTCAACCCCCAAATTTTGATGATTTAGAATCTGGTGAAGATGTACCAATTGAAGACCTTCAAGTTACTACGACTCAACCTAACTTACCTCCTGAAATTCGTGAAGTTAGAGGTCACCCAATTGCTAATATCATCGGTGATCTACAAGTTGGTGTTCGTACAAGGAGAGCTACAAACTTTGATGCTTACACTGCGTTTATCTCTCAAATTGAACCGAAGAAGGCTGATGAAGCGCTCTAAGATCCTAATTGGGTTGTTGCAATGCAAGAAGAACTCAATCAATTTGAATGATGTAAGGTTTGGACTCTAGTTCCAAGACCAAATGATCATGGAGTGATTGGTACGAAATGGGTGTTCAGGAACAAGATGGATGAGAATGGAACCATCACGAGAAACAAAGCAAGATTGGTTGCACAAGGCTATAGGCAAGAAGAAGGAATTGACTATGATGAAACTTTTGCGCCCGTAGCAAGACTTGAAGCTATCAGATTATTTCTAGCTTACGCCGCTCACAAGAACTTCAAGTTATATCAAATGGATGTGAAGAGCGCGTTTCTAAATGGTGAACTCCAAGAACAAGTCTACGTAGCTCAACCACCTGGGTTTGAAGATTCACAATTTCCAAATCATGTGTACAAACTCCAGAAAGCTTTGTATGGACTCAAACAAGCACCAAGAGCATGGTATGATACACTATCCAAGTTTCTTATCGAAAAAGGCTTCACTCGCGGTAAAATCGATACAACTCTTTTCATTGCCAAACATAATGGTCATAAATTACTTGTTCAAATTTATGTTGATGATATTATATTTGGTTCTACTAATGAATTGTTGTGCAAGCGCTTTGAGAAACTAATGAAGAGCAAGTTTGAAATGAGCATGATGGGAGAACTTACATTCTTCCTCGGGCTTCAAATCAAGCAAATGAGTGAAGGCATCTTTATCAATCAAGCCAAATACACAAATGACTTAATCAAGAAGTTTGGACATTAATATCACTTCCTCAAAGACCACGTGGAGAAAGGAAATATACATTTGGAACACGTGGGAACCGACTTTCAAATCGCCGACATCCTAACGAAAGCACTTGACGTGAAACGGTTCATGTTTTTGAGAGGTGAAATGGGTATGCTTGAACTCAACTAAATTCAATATAGTTTTGTCAATACTAATGATTTTATGTTTTATTGAGTTATGAGTAAACTAGGTTCAAATGTTAAATCATTTCAAAGTTTCAAGGAAACTTCCTGCGAGCCTAGCATCTCTTGTGCGCCTAGTACCTCATGCGCGCCTAGCACCTCATGCGCGCCCAGCACCTCATGCGTGCCCAGCATCTCCTGCGCGCCCAGCATCTCATGCGCGCCTAGCATCTAATGCGCTCCAAACGCTTATGCGCCCTCAAACATCTCTGCGCGCCTATTACGTAATGCAATCTATATCATTCATTTTGCGCGCCTTGATGAGTAATGCGCCTTGATGAGTAATGCGCCCCTTCATGCGCGCATTAACTATTGCGGCTCATTCAATGCTCAAATATTTAATTTCAATGATTGAACACATTAAAGTTTCACAAGTACCAGGTATGATTGTTCTTATTTATTGTAGGAATCTATGTCTTTTGACATTCCTTTAATTGTTCAAGGGTACTTGTGCAATTAATTTTTCCCTCGTTTTGTGTTTTTCGAAAAACTTTATTTTCTGGGGATATATTTCTTGCACCCCAAACTTACACCAAAATAAATGTTTTTGGTGTTTGTGCAAAAATTAGTCAAAATTGCTCATACACTTAAAGGGAAAGTGAAGCAGTTTTCAAAAACCAAGATGTCACATCAATCGTACTTTGTGTCATTCTGCATTTAATGCTCTTCAAATCACAAAACCCTCATAAATGCGCTGGTAATGATAAGCCGTCTTTCAAAATCCCTCATTAATGCACATCCTTTCAACTTCCCATCTTTTTAAATTTTTGGCAGTATTTTTTTCCATATCAGTGCAACATTTTAAACCTAACCTATATATATTCATCATCACCTACACTCCCTTACCAACTCTATCTCTCTCTCTCTCTCTTCTCTCTCTCGTCTCTCTCTCCCCGACTCTCACTCTCACTCTACCTTCATCACTTCCTCTCATTTTCTTCTTCATTTTCGCTATATATATATAAATTTATGGGTCCTAAGAAAGCATCAACATCTACACAAGACGAAATGGTATGAATTCTCAACCCTTAAACTCCTAAATTTCTGATTTTTTTTTCGTTTTTCGTTATTCTGTGTTCTTCGTTTTTTTTCATAAACCCGGATGCCCTTTTTCTTTGATTTATCTTGTTTCGGGGATCCGTTTTCTATATCGTTTGTTGGGTCTTGTTCATCTTATGATTTCAAATCTTTTGTAACCAACATTTTTACGTTCAATGCTTTCATCTTTGCGAATCTGAATTTTTAGTTTTCTAAACTTTTCAAATTTTCGGTTCTTCTTTCGTTCATTGTGCTTTCATTGTTGATTTGTTCATATTTTTGTTTACATTTTTAGATTCCTTATTGTCATGCGGTCATTTTGATATATTATTTGTTTGTTTTGGTGAAGTTTCATGATTTTCGTGTTCTTGGTGTTCTTCGAGCATTCAAGGGTCGTTCTTCGTGTTCTTCGTCATTCTTGCATGTTTTGGTCTCTAAAATTTTCTATCTTGTTTTCGAAAATTTGTACTTTTTGATTCTCATTTTTTTCATTTGAATGATTGTTATTTTGTTTTTGCGTGTTTTTGCTAAGTCAAAATTTTCACACGATATGCGCCTATATACATCATTATGCGCCTAAATTCTTTATGCGCCTGAATGCTTTCTGCGCCTCTACTTGTATATGCGCCTAAATCATTCTGCGCCTAAAACCTTATGCGCCTAACTTTGTACTTAGTCAAATTTCGTTGTTTTAATTTTTCCTTAGTATTTACATAGAACCATAATATGAGCCTTGTAACCCTATGCGCCTTTAAAATTTCATGCGCCTAATCCAATCATGCGCCTTGTCTCTCTTTGTTTTTGTGCGCCTGATTCTATTATGCGCCTCTCAATTCTTTACGCGCCTATGTTACTTTGATCATCTTATGTTTCTATGCGCCTCTGTCACTTCTAAAATCAATCAATGTTTATTTTTTCAGGACCTTGCAAATTTCAAACTCGAAGAAACTCTTGATCTGTTAGAGTTATCTGGTGAAGTTATTGGAAGAGAGATCATTGAAACCTTGCGCGTTGCTGGTCTGCTCCTTTATTCACTATGGATCAGACTTTTTATTCTCCGCTCCTCGTGGATGAGTTCTTTTCCACCGCTGTTCTAGTGGAAATTGATGTTAATGGACGCACTCACTACAGGATTGAGGCTCGCGTTCAAAATATAGACGTCCATATCTCCTCATCTGTGATTCGACACTTACTCAGTTTTCCGTCTACGGGTGACGATCGCATTATTGGGCGTCCGATGACTTATTCTATTGACGATCAGAACAGGATGGCTGCTTCACTTCTGAATATTCCCACACTTCAAAATAATATCAAAACCACTGAAATTCGAGATGGTGGAGAACTCTTGACTCATATGGCGCATTTAGTGGGAACTTCTATTGTATTCAAAATCGGGAACGTGAACCGATTCACGGTGGAACAATGGGAATACACCGCTGCCATCATGGCCAAGGAGAAGCTTCGCTGGCCTCACATTTTGTTCAAAACGTTGCGTGAGCAGATTGACAAGTATGTGAAGAACAAGAATGATGGAAAGACCAAGTTCCGCTCTCACTGCCTTCTTCTCACAAAACTTTTTCTAACTTATCCTGAGTTAGTCAAATTTTTGAATGAGAATCCTGAGTATAAAATTGATGATGTTCCAACTTTTGGAAAAGCGAACTTGGATCTAAAAAAGCGCAGAAAGAAGCCTGCAAAGCGCGCCAAGGGAATTCAAATCAAAACCGTTGAAGGCTTAGTCGATAAAGACACCGAATCAGATGATGCGCCAGTTCTTAAAGGCGCACCATTAAAGAAAAGCGCAGTAACGGCAAGCGCAACTCAAGGCGCTGATCCCTTGCCAGGATCAGAGAAAAGCAAAGGAAAACGGGTGGTTTATGACCCTCCTCGTACGCCTATCAAACGCACCAGATTTGAATCTGATGAAGATCGTGATCTAAGGCTAGCGCAGGAAGCCAGCAGACTTGAGGCTCAAAGGAAAAGAGATGAAGATTTTCAAGCCAAGCAAGCTGCTGAGTCAGAGAAGCTAGAGCGCAAGAAAGGCGCTGGTTCAAGCGCTGATGTTGAGAAAGGCCCTTCTGTTCCTGCGCCTACCCAGCGTGCGCCTACTCAACGCGCCCCCGCTCCCCGTGCGCCTCCTGTCAAAGTTCAAAAGACCAAAGTGTTAAGGGAACAACTCCATTCTGATCTTTTTGGTGATGATATTTTAGACATAGATGAACCATTTCAGGGGGATCAAGAGACCATTCCTGAGCGCACTCCTTCTCCAGTTGCGCCTCTACCTCCTTCTGAACCAGATCTAATCACAACGGAAACAGTTGGTGATGAAACTGAAGATGACTATGCGTCTCCTACTCTTTGACCTCCTCATGCGCCTCAACCTCCTCATGCGCCTCAACCTCCTATTGCGCCTCTACAAACTGATGCGCCCCAGTCAACCCCTGCGCCTCCTCCATCTGCTCCAGATTTGAGCGAGGTACTTTCTCTTCTTCAATCTTTGCAGCAGGGGCAAGCAAATTTAGATCAAGGACAGACGTAAATAAAGTCTCAATTTGAGCTTCTTACTTCATTGCTTACTGATCAATCTGAAGAGATAGCTGCCATTAAGGGGGAGATGAATTCTCTCAAGGACAAACTTTCTGCTCCTCCTCCTCCGGCGCAGACTCAGGTACAACCTCATTTTGATCAGGCGCATACCACATCTTCTGCGCCTACTTTCATACCTCAGTCTGCTGCGTCTCAATCCAACATGAACGTGTTAGTATCAAAGTTGGATGTTTTGAAAGAATTGGTCGTTACTCACTTCACTGCTGCTCACTCAAGCTCAGACAGACGCGCTGAACACATTTCTTCTGACATTATCACGGCTCAAAATGCCATTGAAGCTCATCTTCAAATCTTAGAAGAAAATATTTCTCAGCAGCAGCAAATCACTCAGGGCTCCATTGATGAGTATCAAAACATCAATGTGAATCACTTGAGTTACATCAGAGACGGTGTGGTGTCACTGCCACTCACTCTAGTGTCACTGACACTTAGGGCTTAGCAAACCGTAGTCATCTGCTCGCTAAACAGATTCAGCGCTCCGTTTTAGAGATCGTTGAAGGATTGAAGGACGATGACGCGCCTCCCAACCCTTAGTTTCTATTTGTTTGTAAGTTATTAGAATCTTTTGTGATAGAAACTACACTTTTGTGTTAGTGATTTAGTGCTTACTTGTTTTAGCACCTTTTGTTTTTGTTCTATTCAAAACTTGTAATCTGTAACTCCTACACCCCAAGTTTTAATGAGAACAATGCATCACTTATTATCAAACCTTGTTCACTCAAACTCCTTGTTTGTAGAACAATGAATATTGTTTAAATTCATATGCATCATATTGAATTGTTTCATACTTTCATTCATTGAGTTTAAACTTGGTTTAAACGCATTTCAAAACTAAAAATTCATATATCATTTTTAATATGTTAAACTGTTATTTCTATCTTTCCATATGTAATGTGTTATCCTTTTTGGAATAGATTAGAAATCTATATCATGGACTAGTGTGTGCATTAACTTGAGACATGATTTATCAAAGTTATTTATTTGAACATGTTTTTATCAAGTATAATGTTTGTCCTTGATATAGTAGGTAATGGCATCAATCAAATAGGGGGAGATTGTTGGGTATGCCCACATATATCTCAGTTTTAATGTAATAGGATTTATTAGATTTAATTGATCCATCACCTAAGTTTTATTTCATGGACTTTAGACCCACATGTAAGAAGTATTTATACTTCATTTTTTTGGTTGTCCATTGTTATAGAATAGGCTTAGAAATAGGGCAAGAAGATCAAGATTCAAGAAAAATCACTCAGTGAGTTTGAGCCGCTCATATGCGCCTCCTGCGCCACGCGCCATGCGCCTTTCTTTATTCGCGCCATGCGCCTTTCAGAGCGCGCGCATAAGGATTTCTTCCTAGCTATGTTACGCGTCTCTGCGCCCCTTGGTTTAGCGCATACATTCTATGCGCCTCTTGGCTAAATGCGCCTCTTGGCTCAACGCGCCTCAAAGTGTTTATTCAACACTCAGTGATTTATTGAAGATTCAAAGACTTGAAGAGAATTTAAATTACGCCAATGATCCAACGATGGTTAAAAGATGCATATGCGCCTAATCTATTGACACGTGTCCACAACGGTCACATTTATGTTGAGTGTCAAAATGGCCATAATATATGCATGCTCCAATCAACGAGCGACAGCACATCTTATCCACAAGGATCTCCAACGGCTAGTTTTTGGAAGTTCACTATAAATACCCCATAACTTCAACATTTTGAAGTTTCTGAGTTTTGCTAAAGAATTTCAAGAATTTCTCTCTCAAAGCATTTGTTGAAGATTTGAAGATTGCCTTTGTTTTTCCAGAATTCCTCAAAAACATCTTCATACCTTCATCCTTAGCCCAGATCTTCAAGCTATAACACTTTAGTTTTATTGTGCTCTAAATCATAAAGATCTAAAGAGGCTTGATACTAAAATCACACACGCACCTCTTTAAGTTTGATCACTTAGATCCTTCTTTTAGAGATACACCGGTTATTGTTTTGGATTTGTTCATTCATAGAATATTAGATCTTGAGTTAGTGTAGAAGCTCAAAAGTTGTAATTTGTAACACTCTCTCATTATATAAAGATCTCCATTAGAAATCCAAGACTAACCATCTTGGTAGAGGACGTAGATCTTTCATTGATCGAACCTCTCCAAATAGCTTGTGTTATTATCTTGTCATTTACTTTCAAGTTATTATCTTCACTCACTATTTGATTGTTTACTCATTGTAGATTGATTGATCTGAATTGTGTTGTGTTGTTAACTCATTTGCCTTAGTTTCTTATTTCACCCACTTTGAGCCAAAATAGTTAGAGTGTGTGTGCGCCCCCTTTATCATACTTTGCGCCTATTTACATTACTAAATTCCGCTGTGCATTTTACTCACTCACTTAGGCGCATATCATAACGCTTATTTGATAAAGTGCGCATTTGCAATTGAGTTTATCAAGGGTACGAAAAGAATTTTAAAACAGCTATTCACCCCCCCTCTAGCTATTTTTCATACCCTTGTTGCCCTTTGGGACAAACACACTACTATTACTAGCATATCCAATGAAAATGCAGTCAGTAGTTTTCGGTCCGATCTTGACCTGTTTCGGCTTAGGTACTTCAACCTTATCCAGACACCCCCAAAACTTTATGGTATTTATAGCACGGCTTACGATTATGAAATAATTCATAAGGCGTCTCATCTTTTCCTTTATAGGGTATCTTATTCAAAATATAATTTGCAGAGAGTATAGCTTCCCCCCACAAATTATCGGGTAAGCCTGAGCTTATTAGCATTACATTCATCATCTCTTTAAGAGCACGATTCTTTCGTTCAGCTACTCCATTAGACTGAGGTGTATACGGAGCTGTCGTTTGATGAATAATGCTGGATTCCCAACATATGTCTTCAAATGGAGCAACATATTCATCCCCTCTATCACTTCGAATCTTCTTGATTTTTGCATCAAGTTGATTCTCAACTTCATTCTTTAAAGTCTGGAAAGCCCTTAGGGCTTCATCCTTACTTCTTAAGAGATATACTCTCTACGTTTCATGTGAATTGAGACTTATTTCCCTTTTCGTCCGTTTCACCTCAATTGAGACTGCCCAAAATGGCAATTTTTTTAATATTTTATATTCACCCAACCCCACCCATTTAACCCCACTAATTCTCTCTCTTCATTTTCCACCACTCATTTTATCTAACCAACACTACTATTTACCCTACTTATTCTCTCTCTTCATTTTCTTCCACACATTCACTACTTTCTCTTAATTATTGTGCCTTTTTTTTAGTTTCAATTCATATGAAGCGGAGGGAGTACATAGCAGTATCTTGTGCAATCGTCAATAAAAGTAATGAAATACTTTTTCCCACCTCTTGTTTGCATATACTTTAGATAACAAATATCTGTGTGAACTAATTCAAGAGGTTTTGTGTTTCTTATACTGAGTGAAAAGATCCTTTAGTCATTTTCGCTTCTACGCAAATTTCACACTTGTTAGTTGAATCTGATTTAGATATAGGTATAGATTCTTGATTCACTAACTTCTTAATAGTTTTGAAATTTACGTGTCCTAATCTATCATGCCATAAATTAGGACTATCCAACAAGTAAACATAAGAAACACTGTTATTCTTCACCTCTGGGCGGTAAACATTCATTACATTCATTTTGAAGAGATTCTTCTCAAGATATCCCTTCCCTATGAGCTGACCATCTTTGGTCACTACAAACTTGTCGAATTAAAAAACTAGTCTAAAATCGGCTCTGCTTAACAAAGATCCGGACACTAGGTTTTTACGAATGTCTGGGACATGCAGCACATCAATGAGCGTTAGTGTTGGTAGTGGTTCCCTAGGCACGTTTAATAAACGTTGTAATTGTTATCATTTATTTCATATCAATAAAGAGATGTTTTGATTATTATTGTTGTTCATGTTTACTTATAATAATCCTCGTCCCTAGTACTTGTTAAGCACTAGTATAAAGGCTAAATGATCATGGGATGATCATGTTAGATTTATGGGTACTTGTTTGGAACAAGGTACTGGACATGACCCGCTGTATGAGATTTATGTCATGGTCTTTGTCGAGCGTATATCTCATAATAGTTATGTCATTTGAATCCTTAGACATGAAGTTATTATAGTCTTCCACTTGATGAACATTATGTTTGACATATTCAAACGCTATCTTAACACGGTAGTCATAAAGGGTATGATTGGCATAATCGGATTCCCGTTGGGAAGAATAATAAGCTAAATGGATTTGTCCCTCCACGGAGAGATGTCAAGCTTGGGCCCCTCGAAGGAATGATGTTGATGAAATGTTCGGCCGGACTCAAATGGATTGATTGGATCAATAGCATTTGAATTATCAACATATTCAGAATCGAGAAAGCATTGAACAAGACAAGTTGACTGTTTGACCATGACTTGTGGTCAATGACATCGTGGACAAAAGGATTGTGACATATTCTAAAGGAATGCGAACTTGTAACTAGTTATACTATTTGGGTAGGTATGACGGTTTGCTAGAACCTAATCATATCTTATGGGATCATGTTTGAGCCCATTTCCAACTTAGTATAATCTTAGAGGGTCACACACAATAGAACGAATCTTAAATAAGAGGACTATATTGGAATTTAGGGTCGAAGGACCTCAAAGGAATTTCTGGAAAGAGATTGGGCTTCCTAGTCAACCAAGCGGGCGCTTGGGTTGGACCAGGCGGGCGCTTGAATGAGTCCGGAAAAGATCTAGACCTTCTGGTCAAATAAGCGGGCGCCTGGGTTAGACCAGGCGGGCGCCCGGTATGGCGGCAGAAAAATTCCTAATTCGATTAGGAAAGGTTTTTGGCACAAGTTACCTATTTGGAATAGGTCTTAATTGTGTATAAAAACCCCAATTCAGCCAGACCATAAAAACAAGTGCTTTTGTGAGTCTCAAAGAGTTTGAGAGAGATTTTATTTTGTTCTAAGACATCCTTGATTGAGGAACAAAATAATTCACAAATAAATTCCATATAGTTCTTTATTAAATTGTGAAAGTGTGTTTCATAATTATTGGTCTAGCAACCAAGATCAAGGAGCCTCTTGATATTCGTTCGAAGTGTGGACACCGCTAGAGGGTGAATTTTATCATCTACAAAGTTCGTGATTTTGTCCGTGATAAAGCTTCAAGTTTCTCCACCAAGACCGAAGAAAACTTTGATAGTCATCAAGGGTTAGTTTATCCTTTATTCATTATGTTGTATTTGATTTAATCGTATGAACGGATCCATGGCTTTGGGTTTCTTAAAATTTTATTGCTATATTCCGCTGCGCATGTTACTTGGAAACCCAACAGTTAGCTCCTTGCTTGAAGTCATCTTCAGCACAAACTTTCCAAGTCCAATGATGTCAGAAGTTACAGAGTTTCCCATATACCTTCCTTCCATTGATGGGAGTGTAGGACGAGAAGCTCTCTTTGTCTGAGAATATATGGCGGGTAGCTCTAATGTCTATCCACCATTCTCTTGGGTTGACATCCAACTTAGCTAAGTTGGCTTCAGACACCATAGCTGCTAAATCAAGCCTATTTAACCTTTCAGTAATGTCTTGATTTCTGGAGTCGGTCTTATAGACCCGTTCCAAAGAGTTCCACAACTCCTTGGCAGTCTCCACAAGACAGTACTCTCTGTAGAAGGCATCACTTAACCCACTCAATATGTAAATTCTACATATGAGGTTTCCATGATCCCATGCCTTTTTGGCTTGATTATTATTCTGGATAGCAGGGCGGTCCTCTATCAGGAACTTCTGCAAACTGAGGGTGGCCAAAAAGTACAACATATTTTTTTGCCAACTTTTGAAGTCTACCTCTGGGAATATTGTCATACCCTTTCCATATGCTAGGTAAGTCGGAGCAGGGGCAGGAGCAACAGTCTGATTCGTTGCTTCCGAACTTGGATGGAGATTAGCCCTGAATGACTGGGACGTAGCATTCTCTGTTGCCATTTCTCAAGAAAACGTAAATTGCTTCTTACGATTGTTAGGGAAAATAACGGTTTTCTTGAAAATGACGAAAAATAATAAATGTAAATGGGGACGGAAATTAAGTCGAGGCTTGTGTTGGACACAATCTTCGTAAGAAGTAATTGCCCCGCACAGGTGCTAACGGTTACTTGCAATTTTCTCGTAAGATGCAACGACTTTAACTGTCGTTAATAGGAGCACTCCAAATTAACGACCTCATCGAACAAATAAAAGAGTTTGGAACTTTTGGACTTGAAGGGAATTTTATGCTTCAAGATGCTCTCTCTCTAACTTGCTATAGAATGCTTGATGACTGAATTGATGAATTGACAATCTGGTGGGGGGGTATTTATAGTATATGAAGAGGCAGGGGTGCCTTTTGAGAATAGTCACAATTCCACCAGGTGTGATCTCCACCGTCAGATCAGATTGGAATGGAGGGACCAGATCAGGCGGGCCGAACCAGTACCAGACCTGTCTGTACCGAACCGACACGGGTCAGTCCAACCGCCACCCGAATCGGCGCCCTTATCCACTCGGCGAAACTCTTTAATTTGGGCCGCTCCAGACCCAATGCATGACGAGCCCAACCCGCGTGTAGCCCACCAACCTACCGGACTGAGCCTTACTGGACCTAGCCCACCCGAACCATGGACTGAACCGAACTTTTTCAAAAGTTTAAGGCTCCACAGCTCCCAACGCCGATGCGTGCGTGCGAAGTGCAAAGTGCGCCCTAAACCGACTATTGGGCTAGCCCAAAATTAAACTATTTACCCACTAGCTTGCATAGTTAGCCCAAAGGCCCACTTAGCTTGTATGGTAGGAAGCCCACACTTGATTGACTCCACTTAAGATGAGTTATATTAAATACTCTCATCTTTTTCATTTTTCAATCAATGTAGGATACATGGCTTTCCACATTTCTAACTCTTCATAAACCCATTAAAGTTGCACACTTTGAGCATTAATTTCTCATTCACCCGGAAATTGTTTTGAGTAAATAAATGCATTTTCCAAATCTACACTAAATGTAGATTTTAATTTTGCAACTTATTTTCATTTACATAAAATGAAATTACTTTGAAAATCGGGTTAAAATGTGGTCAAACCACATTTCTAAAACCCATTTCCAACAGGACCGTGGGCCCGTAATGTTTGGGTCCGGGTTTCGGGGCGTTACACTTTCCCTAACTTTTTCCTTAATCTTTACTCCCTCCGTCTCAAAATAGATGTCGTTTTGGAGTGTTTCACACATATTAAGAAATATCATTAATGAATGTGAAGAAGTCTCAAATACCCCTAAAGTAATTAAACTACCTAGGTAATTAAATGATTTGGTAAGAGATACTTCACTATCATTATTAAAGGTATAATTTTTTGGAACAATTCTTTATATCCATAAATGCCACGCTCATTTCAGAATAAGATTGAGGAAGAAGATGAAGGCGGAAGCAAGATAATACCTTTTGAATCCATTATGAATGTTGTAGGGAGAAATGAAGAACAAGTAGAGAGAAGTGTTCTTCTAAATGATAAGTGTCTCTTAATCTCTCAAAAGTCTTCCAACATTATGAAGTAATTTAGATGAGAGAAAGTAAGAATGAAGTATGTTTTAGGCTTGATGGAGAGGCTTTTAAATAGTAAACATGGTGACACTTCATTTAGGGACCACACCCTTTCAAGCTTTAGCAATGTTAATTTACCATTTTGCCCATCATAAATAGATAAATTACATTTCAAGAATTCTACACATTTTATTATTGACTACACTTTATATTAACATTATACTTATGATTTTATGTATGGAATTCACTAAATGACTTGTGTTGCAAGCCATGATCTTACAATCTCCCACTTGGGTTGCAAAACAAGTCTTTCCTTTAAAACATAAATATAATACAAATGACAACCCAAATATGCGCACTTTATTGTCATTTATAACAATCTCGTCCATTAGTCATCCAAGTATAAGGACTAAAGGGGCAGTCGTTGTAATTGATTCGCAACTAAACCCACAGTAATCACGTATACAAATCCAACTAAATAACATAGATCAAAAGTGTAGATGTGTAGCATGGAACATAATGAATAAATCCATATTCTTCCAACTAGTCCAACTTAACCAAATGAGATCAAAATTTTAAATAATAGAACAATTAATGAAAGAACAACACAAACTCCCACTATACTAAATGTTATCAAAAGTTTGTTACACCCATATGAGCAACATGCTCGTGAAACACTGAAGATGATAACGCTTTTACAAATGGATCCTCTAAAATGGAGTTTGTTTCTATAAGTTGCATTTCTTTGTTCATTTTCCTTCACAACAAAAAACTTAATGTCTATATCCTTCAGACTTTGATGAACTCTTGTTGTTATAAGACTGTCGTCCGATTGTCACCATAAAACTTAAGCGGTCTTTCGACACTTGTTGACAATTCGCAGTCCCTTAATAAACTTATGCAGCCATATAATTAAACTAATGTCGGAATACTTAATGATCTCAAGATGATCCGACTTCAAATATAGGCAAGTATTTCTTTAGTGATTTGCAAATACTTTTATCATTCTTTTGGCTGCTACTTAATGTTCTCTCCCGGATTGCTTTGGTATTGACCAAGCATCCCAACAATAAATATAAGACTTACTCATACATTAAGCTTCTTTACTGCTGATGCAAAGGGATATTTTACATATACTTGGATTCAAAATTACCTATAGGACACTGTTCGAGACTTTTAAACTTGTCTCCTTAAAAATTAGGGGTGTCAGGTGGTTTATAGTTTTGCATGCTAAACCTTTTGTAATACCTTTTCCATATAGGCCTTTTGTAATAATCCTAAAACACCTCGTGAGCGATCACGGTGAATTTGGATTCTTAATACAAAGATGCCTTACCAAGATCTTTCATTTCAAATAAGAAATTTCTTAGTTTCCTTAAAAAAAGGTTTATATCATTACTTAGTAAGCAAAATATCATCCACTTATTAGACCAAAATTATAAATTTACTCCCACTGAACTTATGGTATACACAATCTTAATCAAGATTCGTTTCAAAACTAAATGAAAGAATAACTTGATTAAGTACCATTGACGAGAAGCTTTGCTTGAGCCTACAAATGGATTTCTTAAGTTCACAAACTAATTGCTTAGTTTGATCCAAATCAGCCATAGATTCCTCAATGTCTCCATTAAGGAAAGTCGTCTTTATATCCATTTGATAAAACTCAAGACCATAATATGCCATATGTGCCATAATGATCTAAAAGAGGTTTTAGAAGATACCAGAAAATGTGTTTTCTTTATAATTAATGTCTCCCTTTTGAGTAAAATCTTTAACAACTAGATGGGCTTTATATCTTTCCATATTACCTTGTGAATGTCACGACCCGAAATCTAGGCTCTATTTTATTAGTAATGAATAATTATTATTTAATTATTTGCTTGTTTCTTTATTTAAATTATTATTTAATTAATAATTTAAATGTGCATCTTATGTGTCATAATAATTATGCCTAGCATTTTATTCGAGTTATTTGGGCTAGTGTGGAAGTGTTGAGTCTTAATTGTTAGTCGGGAGTGTAAGTAATTGTGCTAGTTAGTGGGGGAAGGGGGCTAGGTGTATCATTTCAAATTACTCCCTCCCTACTCCCTCTCTCCTCCCTCACCCTACTCTTTCACTCACTCACTCCACCCCCATTCCCAGCACAACTTTCTTCCTCTCTCTAGCAATTTTGGGTAAGTTTTCTTCTTTATCTTCTCTCTTCATTTACTCTTTCTTCCTCTCAGTATTATTCATTTCTTAAAACGTGAACATTGTTTAGATTGTCGATAGGATCGCGTAGAACCTAAAAGAATTGAATTCCGTCTACTTTGAGATTTATCAAGTAAGTTGCTTTTCCCCCATTTTGATGCTAAAATGTTCATATCATGTTTAGATAATGTTTGATGTGTTATATTTGAAGTTTGGTTGGGTTTTGCATTTGTTTGGAATTTATTTTGAGTTTTTGGTTAAGAATGGTGAATTGATGAATGTTGGTTTTAATTCTTGGTTTTGGTGGATAAATGGTGTATGGGGATTCCCATTATAGTTATAGGTGGTTTTGGTACATTTTAGAACTTGTAGAAGGAGTTGATTTTGAGTATTTGGTGTTTTGGGAGATTTGGGGTCGAAATTTGGTAGTGCAGCTCTGTTTCCCGACCTGGAATCCAGACCAGGCGCCCGCCCGATCCCTTCCAGGCGCCCGCTTACATGTCATTTTCTGATGACCAGACCTTCTGGTCATTCAAGCGCCCGCCTGCCCTACTCCAGGCGCCCGCCCGCCCCCTGTTCCAGGAATTTGACCTTTTTGCTTGTTTAAACTAAACGGCTTAACTAGTTTAGGTTTAATCCTTCTAATTAACTTAAGATAACACCGTGGAGCACTTTAGTAATTAAAATTGATTCCTTTGTGAACAATAGTGTTATGTAATTTGATCAAGTATTGTTTGGGCATCTTATGATGTGTTCGTGTTTGTTCCAACCGAATTGAATTTCGCGTAAGGCTTGGTCTAGGTTTTAGGCGATGACCTATTGTACCTAGGGAGTTGTTATTGAACACCAAGGTGTAGGGTTTAGTCCTGTCGTGATCATGTTCTAATAAGTGTAACCTTTTGGATTCGTTTGGGATGTTTAGAATTGGTTCGTTACGAACGGAGGTAAAGCGTGAATTGGTAATTGGGTACCTACGGTTTGATTAACCTTAAGGTGTATTCATTTTGATTTCCTACTTTGGGATTCCAGGTGTGATGAGATGGTTGAGTTCATAGTCCTAGTACATCTTTATGAGTAAACGTTTAGGATAATTTTGGGTTATAGTCGTTGTACTATTTGTGAGCGACCGTTTGGGTTGTGTTCTTTATGATTAACTCGTGGGTATCATCTTTGGAATGTATCTGGTATGGTTCCTCTTTATAAAATTACTGTATTCTAATAATCATTGTTGTTGTGCTCTTTATGAGAAATTCCGTTTATCGTTGTTGTGCTCTTCATGAGAAACTCTGTTATAGTTGTTGTTAAACTCTTCATGAGTAACCGTTGCATCTTTATGGTGATTAATTGGTATGGTTCCCTACTTTGGAACCCTAAGTTGTTTAATTAAGCTAGTATTTATTACTTAGCATTTATCTGAAAGTCCAGCTGGTTATTTGTGTATCGAGTCAGGCAATGGATAATGCTATAATGGCACGGGCCAAGTCCAGTATAGCATCGCCCATTGGTCCTTCTGTCCTCATCCAGATTGGCCTTGGTTGGGATGAGCTAGCTCCGTTGTGGGTATTCTAGCTAATCGTTTTGGAGCATGACTTTGTGGCATGGCTCCCGCCCCTTGTGGCACTTTACATTGTTATTGGTTCCGGTACCGGGTTTCTCTTCAGCTTTTATGCTACTATGAAGATGGTTTGTTTGATTGATGGGTTGATTGGTCGCTTCTGACCGGGGATTTCTCTTCAGCTTTCATGCTATTATGAAAATGTTGATTTGTTGATTATTGAAGCTGCGCAGCGACCTTTATTTGGTTTATCAGTTGGGAAACCTTGGCTAATATCCTTTGTTATGTGTTTACTTTCCGCTGCTATCTGTTGACTGTTAATTGTTTCATGCTATGTGATATTTATCATTGTTTATTGCTTATCGCATTATAGCATGTCATGTAGTTGCATTAGTAACTTACTGAGATTTTATCTCACCCCGTTTATTTCCATCTTTGTTTTTCCTTAACCCCCCCCCAGGAGGAAAATGATTAGGATTCGCGGATCGAGGAGGACGTCGAGAGGATTGAGATTTTGGGGCAGGTTGTTATGGATCGGTTTACATTATTTAAATGTATAACCTTTTGGGGATAGTTTTACCATTATTGACGTCATTAAGAATTGTATATTTTATTCTTTTGGGTAAAGGCTGTGAGCCTATGTTAGATGTACTTTGTTGATTTAAACTTGGATTTGTAAAACCTTGTGTTATCATCTTTTGGTTCAAAATGGAATTTTTAACTTCTATATTTTAGAGTTTTGGTTTTAAGTCGACGTCCAGCTCGCGTATCCCGGACCCGCGGGTTCGGGGGCGCGACAGTTGGTATCAGAGCTATGGTTTATCTCTATGTATAAGTATAGGTGGATTAGTATGACCTAGGAGGGTAGTGTGTTCGGAGTGAGTAACAATTGTTGTTTTATGCAGGTACTTGTTTGAAATGGCTCGAAGGAGAAGTGGTGAAAGTAATACCGGTAATGCAAATCAGAATGAAACAAGGGATGAAGCCCGTGCAATGTTTCAGGGCATGTTTGAGGCGGCCATGAAGGCCATACATGATCAAGGTCCGAGGGTAGAACAAGCACCATCCCGCTACGGATTGGAACAATTTCTGAAATTGAAACCGGTTGAGTTCAATGGGGAACCCGATGTAAGGAAGGCCGAGCTATGGATTGAGTCGATGGAGAAAATTTATGATGTCTTTGGTTGCACCGATGAAGACAAGGTCCGGTTTGCGGCTTATAAACTTGTGGGTACCGCCGAGCATTGGTGGAAGGGTGTTAAAGCGAGTTGGGATGATACTCACACAGTGTATGCATGGGAATTGTTTGTGCGAAAGTTCAAGGAGCATTTCATTCCGGTAGTGGATCAAAACCGAAAGGAGATCGAGCTGCTCAACCTGGAGCAAGGTTTGTTGTCTATAGCTCAGTACTCGGCTAAGTTCACAGAATTAGCCCGGTATTGTGACTATCTTGTGAGGACCGAAGAACAGAAAGCTATGAGATTCATCCGGGGTTTGAAGACTTCTATTCGGACTCAGCTTATAGCCCAGAGGATTGTGACGTTTCAGGATGCGGTAGACCGGGCATACTTGATTGAGCAAGATATTGGGGAGCATAAGAGGAAGACCGAGGTTGCAAACTCAGGTAAACAAGTAAGCCATGCTAAATCTCAACCACAGCACCGTTCAGATAACCGAGGTAATTGGGGAGCACCATCTCAGTTTAAGGAACAAACCGCGCTAGGGAATTCGGGTACTACTATGGGGAAACAAGGGAAACAAGGTAGGTGGCTTTGTACTTACTGTCAGAGGGAAGGCCATTTGGAGGATAAGTGTTGGAAGAAGCAAGGAAAATGTATCAATTGTGGTCAACTGGGTCACTTCATAAAAGACTATCCGAGGTTTAAGGTCCAATCATCAGGATCAGGAACCAGTACTTCACCGGGTCAGAAGAGAGATGCTTCGGGGAACCCTAAGGTATAGGGCAGAGTAATTGCGACCAATCAGCACTCACCAGGTAACGGATAAATTTCAGGAGGTATTATTTTGCGTCGTGAGAGCGAGCGCGTGCATTTTAGGATCATCGCATTTATGTGTTTCTGTGCATTAGTTGCATTTATTTCTTCTGAGTCTTTGACTTATGTGTTGTAGGTGTCTACTCCTATGGAGGAGTTTAGGGTATCTGATGAAGTCTTATGTGCTTAAGTATGGTTATGTCTCACCTGCTAAATTAGCCATATTGCTATTGCAAGACTTTGATGTTACTATTGCTTCAGTCTATTGTTGTAGGGGGATTGTTATATTCTCCATTCCTAATTTCTTAAAACTGTTTGAGACCGTTCCTTTGGGTAGAGTTATACCTATCTTTTCTTAATTGAAATCCGAGTATTTAGTTTCGGTCAATTTGTTGGGTGTATTTATCATTCGTAAGATTTTCATTTTCTTCCGAATAGTACCTAGTGTTTGGGGAGGAGCTTGGGTTAAATTGGGTTGTTGTGGTACAAGGTTGTAATGCTAATATTTAGATCAATATCCATATTGTATTGGTTGGGTTATAGGAGTTGAGGATTCAATGAGGATCTCTTAAGGAAAAATTTGGTCACTTTTAGTACATCTCCATGAATGCATCGGAATGGATTAGTATGGAGAGGTGTACGATTTGTTATGGATGATGAGTTTGTTGTAGGAGTTATGATCATTAATGGTGGTAAGCGTGTTAAGTTAGAAAGGACGAAGTACATTTTGGGAGAGTAATAAATTCTTGATCTATGTTAAAGGCATTTGGAATTTTGGTTAGATAGTGGTTCTATGGTCCTAAATCTCTCCTTGGTGGCGTTTCGCGATTTGGACCAAGGGTATGTGAAGAAAGTCGAGTATCAATATTTGGGCATAATTAAAGAATATTGTGATTTGGTAATGGAGCTATTGGAATGAGGCTAGCTAATTAGTTTATGATTTTGGTAGTACCATTGAGCCTAAGTATCATTAGGCTAATAAATGTATGCGTGAGAGACTAACTTGGGTTAGCTATTGAGGATTTGAGAATTGTTGATTTCCTTGGGTTTATGAGCACGGATTATAATTTAAATGAGAGTTAGAGAAAATCTTTTGAAGATGAAATTTGGATCGTTTTGCGGACTATTGAGTATATTGAATTGTTTAGGCTTCAAGACCGGATTAACGAAGGGATGAGAGTATAACATAGATTAAGTGGACACTTTGTACGAGAAATTTTGGGGTTGTATGGTACTATTAATTTAAGGTGTTAACTCAAAGTGAAAGCACTATAATGGTAATCCATAGAGATGTAGCCATTTCGATGAATATTGTGGAAATAGAAATTCATTTAGCCTTTTTATATTTTAAAAGCTAATTAGGCTCGAGATGGTGATGTTTTGAATTTCTGGGGAATACTACTAAGTATGTTATTTGCAAAGGGCACCTTTGCAGTGTAATTAAGGTTATGAATAAGATGAGCTTAGGATATCTCGAGAGTTATGTTTGGGAGCAATTGGGATTCTCCAACTTTGATTATGGATTCTAATTAGTAGTGGGGGTTATGGTTGAAGGAAGTCAAGTGCGAGAGGTCCTGGTATGGTGAACATTATTTAAGGATACCTTGTAGTGGTTTAGAATGGATGATTGAGGAATTTGGGAAATGACGGAACTATCGTATTATTGGCTATTTGGTCCTTCGGGTAAGTCTCGTTAAAATTCGGGTCGAATTTTCTTTAAGGGGGAGTGAATGTCACGACCCGAAATCTAGGCTCTATTTTATTAGTAATGAATAATTATTATTTAATTATTTGCTTGTTTCTTTATTTAAATTATTATTTAATTAATAATTTAAATGTGCATCTTATGTGTCATAATAATTATGCCTAGCATTTTATTCGAGTTATTTGGGCTAGTGTGGAAGTGTTGAGTCTTAATTGTTAGTCGGGAGTGTAAGTAATTGTGCTAGTTAGTGGGGGAAGGGGGCTAGGTGTATCATTTCAAATTACTCCCTCCCTACTCCCTCTCTCCTCCCTCACCACCCTACTCTTTCACTAACTCACTCCACCCCCATTCCCAGCACAACTTTCTTCCTCTCTCTAGCAATTTTGGGTAAGTTTTCTTCTTTATCTTCTCTCTTCATTTACTCCTTCTTCCTCTCAGTATTATTCATTTCTTAAAACGTGAACATTGTTTAGATTGTCGATAGGATCGCGTAGAACCTAAAAGAATTGAATTTCGTCTACTTTGAGATTTATCAAGTAAGTTGCTTTCCCCCATTTTGATGCTAAAATGTTCATATCATATTTAGATAATGTTTGATGTGTTATATTTGAAGTTTGGTTGGGTTTTGCATTTGTTTGGAATTTATTTTGAGTTTTTGGTTAAGAATGGTGAATTGATGAATGTTGGTTTTAATTCTTGGTTTTGGTGGATAAATGGTGTATGGGGATTCCCATTATAGTTATAGGTGGTTTTGGTACATTTTAGAACTTGTAGAAGGAGTTGATTTTGAGTATTTGGTGTTTTGGGAGATTTGGGGTCGAAATTTGGTAGTGCAGCTCTGTTTCCCGACCTGGAATCCAGACCAGGCGCCCGCCCGATCCCTTCCAGGCGCCCGCTTACATGTCATTTTCTGATGACCAGACCTTCTGGTCATTCAAGCGCCCGCCTGCCCTACTCCAGGCGCCCGCCCGCCCCCTGTTCCAGGAATTTGACCTTTTTGCTTGTTTAAACTAAACGGCTTAACTAGTTTAGGTTTAATCCTTCTAATTAACTTAAGATAACACCGTGGAGCACTTTAGTAATTAAAATTGATTCCTTTGTGAACAATAGTGTTATGTAATTTGATCAAGTATTGTTTGGGCATCTTATGATGTGTTCGTGTTTGTTCCAACCGAATTGAATTTCGCGTAAGGCTTGGTCTAGGTTTTAGGCGATGACCTATTGTACCTAGGGAGTTGTTATTGAACACCAAGGTGTAGGGTTTAGTCCTGTCGTGATCATGTTCTAATAAGTATAACCTTTTGGATTCGTTTGGGATGTTTAGAATTGGTTCGTTACGAACGGAGGTAAAGCGTGAATTGGTAATTGGGTACCTACGGTTTGATTAACCTTAAGGTGTATTCATTTTGATTTCCTACTTTGGGATTCCAGGTGTGATGAGATGGTTGAGTTCATAGTCCTAGTACATCTTTATGAGTAAACGTTTAGGATAATTTTGGGTTATAGTCGTTGTACTATTTGTGAGCGACCGTTTGGGTTGTGTTCTTTATGATTAACTCGTGGGTATCATCTTTGGAATGTATCTGGTATGGTTCCTCTTTATAAAATTACTGTATTCTAATAATCATTGTTGTTGTGCTCTTTATGAGAAATTCCGTTTATCGTTGTTGTGCTCTTCATGAGAAACTCTGTTATAGTTGTTGTTAAACTCTTCATGAGTAACCGTTGCATCTTTATGGTGATTAATTGGTATGGTTCCCTACTTTGGAACCCTAAGTTGTTTAATTAAGCTAGTATTTATTACTTAGCATTTATCTGAAAGTCCAGCTGGTTATTTGTGTATCGAGTCAGGCAATGGATAATGCTATAATGGCACGGGCCAAGTCCAGTATAGCATCGCCCATTGGTCCTTCTGTCCTCATCCAGATTGGCCTTGGTTGGGATGAGCTAGCTCCGTTGTGGGTATTCTAGCTAATCGTTTTGGAGCATGACTTTGTGGCATGGCTCCCGCCCCTTGTGGCACTTTACATTGTTATTGGTTCCGGTACCGGGTTTCTCTTCAGCTTTTATGCTACTATGAAGATGGTTTGTTTGATTGATGGGTTGATTGGTCGCTTCTGACCGGGGATTTCTCTTCAGCTTTCATGCTATTATGAAAATGTTGATTTGTTGATTATTGAAGCTGCGCAGCGACCTTTATTTGGTTTATCAGTTGGGAAACCTTGGCTAATATCCTTTGTTATGTGTTTACTTTCCGCTGCTATCTGTTGACTGTTAATTGTTTCATGCTATGTGATATTTATCATTGTTTATTGCTTATCGCATTATAGCATGTCATGTAGTTGCATTAGTAACTTACTGAGATTTTATCTCACCCCGTTTATTTCCATCTTTGTTTTTCCTTAACCCCCCCCCAGGAGGAAAATGATTAGGATTCGCGGATCGAGGAGGACGTCGAGAGGATTGAGATTTTGGGGCAGGTTGTTATGGATCGGTTTACATTATTTAAATGTATAACCTTTTGGGGATAGTTTTACCATTATTGACGTCATTAAGAATTGTATATTTTATTCTTTTGGGTAAAGGCTGTGAGCCTATGTTAGATGTACTTTGTTGATTTAAACTTGGATTTGTAAAACCTTGTGTTATCATCTTTTGGTTCAAAATGGAATTTTTAACTTCTATATTTTAGAGTTTTGGTTTTAAGTCGACGTCCAGCTCGCGTATCCCGGACCCGCGGGTTCGGGGGCGCGACAGTTGGTATCAGAGCTATGGTTTATCTCTATGTATAAGTATAGGTGGATTAGTATGACCTAGGAGGGTAGTGTGTTCGGAGTGAGTAACAATTGTTGTTTTATGCAGGTACTTGTTTGAAATGGCTCGAAGGAGAAGTGGTGAAAGTAATACCGGTAATGCAAATCAGAATGAAACAAGGGATGAAGCCCGTGCAATGTTTCAGGGCATGTTTGAGGCGGCCATGAAGGCCATACATGATCAAGGTCCGAGGGTAGAACAAGCACCATCCCGCTACGGATTGGAACAATTTCTGAAATTGAAACCGGTTGAGTTCAATGGGGAACCCGATGTAAGGAAGGCCGAGCTATGGATTGAGTCGATGGAGAAAATTTATGATGTCTTTGGTTGCACCGATGAAGACAAGGTCCGGTTTGCGGCTTATAAACTTGTGGGTACCGCCGAGCATTGGTGGAAGGGTGTTAAAGCGAGTTGGGATGATACTCACACAGTGTATGCATGGGAATTGTTTGTGCGAAAGTTCAAGGAGCATTTCATTCCGGTAGTGGATCAAAACCGAAAGGAGATCGAGCTGCTCAACCTGGAGCAAGGTTTGTTGTCTATAGCTCAGTACTCGGCTAAGTTCACAGAATTAGCCCGGTATTGTGACTATCTTGTGAGGACCGAAGAACAGAAAGCTATGAGATTCATCCGGGGTTTGAAGACTTCTATTCGGACTCAGCTTATAGCCCAGAGGATTGTGACGTTTCAGGATGCGGTAGACCGGGCATACTTGATTGAGCAAGATATTGGGGAGCATAAGAGGAAGACCGAGGTTGCAAACTCAGGTAAACAAGTAAGCCATGCTAAATCTCAACCACAGCACCGTTCAGATAACCGAGGTAATTGGGGAGCACCATCTCAGTTTAAGGAACAAACCGCGCTAGGGAATTCGGGTACTACTATGGGGAAACAAGGGAAACAAGGTAGGTGGCTTTGTACTTACTGTCAGAGGGAAGGCCATTTGGAGGATAAGTGTTGGAAGAAGCAAGGAAAATGTATCAATTGTGGTCAACTGGGTCACTTCATAAAAGACTATCCGAGGTTTAAGGTCCAATCATCAGGATCAGGAACCAGTACTTCACCGGGTCAGAAGAGAGATGCTTCGGGGAACCCTAAGGTATAGGGCAGAGTAATTGCGACCAATCAGCACTCACCAGGTAACGGATAAATTTCAGGAGGTATTATTTTGCGTCGTGAGAGCGAGCGCGTGCATTTTAGGATCATCGCATTTATGTGTTTCTGTGCATTAGTTGCATTTATTTCTTCTGAGTCTTTGACTTATGTGTTGTAGGTGTCTACTCCTATGGAGGAGTTTAGGGTATCTGATGAAGTCTTATGTGCTTAAGTATGGTTATGTCTCACCTGCTAAATTAGCCATATTGCTATTGCAAGACTTTGATGTTACTATTGCTTCAGTCTATTGTTGTAGGGGGATTGTTATATTCTCCATTCCTAATTTCTTAAAACTGTTTGAGACCGTTCCTTTGGGTAGAGTTATACCTATCTTTTCTTAATTGAAATCCGAGTATTTAGTTTCGGTCAATTTGTTGGGTGTATTTATCATTCGTAAGATTTTCATTTTCTTCCGAATAGTACCTAGTGTTTGGGGAGGAGCTTGGGTTAAATTGGGTTGTTGTGGTACAAGGTTGTAATGCTAATATTTAGATCAATATCCATATTGTATTGGTTGGGTTATAGGAGTTGAGGATTCAATGAGGATCTCTTAAGGAAAAATTTGGTCACTTTTAGTACATCTCCATGAATGCATCGGAATGGATTAGTATGGAGAGGTGTACGATTTGTTATGGATGATGAGTTTGTTGTAGGAGTTATGATCATTAATGGTGGTAAGCGTGTTAAGTTAGAAAGGACGAAGTACATTTTGGGAGAGTAATAAATTCTTGATCTATGTTAAAGGCATTTGGAATTTTGGTTAGATAGTGGTTCTATGGTCCTAAATCTCTCCTTGGTGGCGTTTCGCGATTTGGACCAAGGGTATGTGAAGAAAGTCGAGTATCAATATTTGGGCATAATTAAAGAATATTGTGATTTGGTAATGGAGCTATTGGAATGAGGCTAGCTAATTAGTTTATGATTTTGGTAGTACCATTGAGCCTAAGTATCATTAGGCTAATAAATGTATGCGTGAGAGACTAACTTGGGTTAGCTATTGAGGATTTGAGAATTGTTGATTTCCTTGGGTTTATGAGCACGGATTATAATTTAAATGAGAGTTAGAGAAAATCTTTTGAAGATGAAATTTGGATCGTTTTGCGGACTATTGAGTATATTGAATTGTTTAGGCTTCAAGACCGGATTAACGAAGGGATGAGAGTATAACATAGATTAAGTGGACACTTTGTACGAGAAATTTTGGGGTTGTATGGTACTATTAATTTAAGGTGTTAACTCAAAGTGAAAGCACTATAATGGTAATCCATAGAGATGTAGCCATTTCGATGAATATTGTGGAAATAGAAATTCATTTAGCCTTTTTATATTTTAAAAGCTAATTAGGCTCGAGATGGTGATGTTTTGAATTTCTGGGGAATACTACTAAGTATGTTATTTGCAAAGGGCACCTTTGCAGTGTAATTAAGGTTATGAATAAGATGAGCTTAGGATATCTCGAGAGTTATGTTTGGGAGCAATTGGGATTCTCCAACTTTGATTATGGATTCTAATTAGTAGTGGGGGTTATGGTTGAAGGAAGTCAAGTGCGAGAGGTCCTGGTATGGTGAACATTATTTAAGGATACCTTGTAGTGGTTTAGAATGGATGATTGAGGAATTTGGGAAATGACGGAACTATCGTATTATTGGCTATTTGGTCCTTCGGGTAAGTCTCGTTAAAATTCGGGTCGAATTTTCTTTAAGGGGGAGTGAATGTCACGACCCGAAATCTAGGCTCTATTTTATTAGTAATGAATAATTATTATTTAATTATTTGCTTGTTTCTTTATTTAAATTATTATTTAATTAATAATTTAAATGTGCATCTTATGTGTCATAATAATTATGCCTAGCATTTTATTCGAGTTATTTGGGCTAGTGTGGAAGTGTTGAGTCTTAATTGTTAGTCGGGAGTGTAAGTAATTGTGCTAGTTAGTGGGGGAAGGGGGCTAGGTGTATCATTTCAAATTACTCCCTCCCTACTCCCTCTCTCCTCCCTCACCACCCTACTCTTTCACTAACTCACTCCACCCCCATTCCCAGCACAACTTTCTTCCTCTCTCTAGCAATTTTGGGTAAGTTTTCTTCTTTATCTTCTCTCTTCATTTACTCCTTCTTCCTCTCAGTATTATTCATTTCTTAAAACGTGAACATTGTTTAGATTGTCGATAGGATCGCGTAGAACCTAAAAGAATTGAATTTCGTCTACTTTGAGATTTATCAAGTAAGTTGCTTTTCCCCCATTTTGATGCTAAAATGTTCATATCATATTTAGATAATGTTTGATGTGTTATATTTGAAGTTTGGTTGGGTTTTGCATTTGTTTGGAATTTATTTTGAGTTTTTGGTTAAGAATGGTGAATTGATGAATGTTGGTTTTAATTCTTGGTTTTGGTGGATAAATGGTGTATGGGGATTCCCATTATAGTTATAGGTGGTTTTGGTACATTTTAGAACTTGTAGAAGGAGTTGATTTTGAGTATTTGGTGTTTTGGGAGATTTGGGGTCGAAATTTGGTAGTGCAGCTCTGTTTCCCGACCTGGAATCCAGACCAGGCGCCCGCCCGATCCTTCCAGGCGCCCGCTTACATGTCATTTTCTGATGACCAGACCTTCTGGTCATTCAAGCGCCCGCCTGCCCTACTCCAGGCGCCCGCCCGCCCCCTGTTCCAGGAATTTGACCTTTTTGCTTGTTTAAACTAAACGGCTTAACTAGTTTAGGTTTAATCCTTCTAATTAACTTAAGATAACACCGTGGAGCACTTTAGTAATTAAAATTGATTCCTTTGTGAACAATAGTGTTATGTAATTTGATCAAGTATTGTTTGGGCATCTTATGATGTGTTCGTGTTTGTTCCAACCGAATTGAATTTCGCGTAAGGCTTGGTCTAGGTTTTAGGCGATGACCTATTGTACCTAGGGAGTTGTTATTGAACACCAAGGTGTAGGGTTTAGTCCTGTCGTGATCATGTTCTAATAAGTATAACCTTTTGGATTCGTTTGGGATGTTTAGAATTGGTTCGTTACGAACGGAGGTAAAGCGTGAATTGGTAATTGGGTACCTACGGTTTGATTAACCTTAAGGTGTATTCATTTTGATTTCCTACTTTGGGATTCCAGGTGTGATGAGATGGTTGAGTTCATAGTCCTAGTACATCTTTATGAGTAAACGTTTAGGATAATTTTGGGTTATAGTCGTTGTACTATTTGTGAGCGACCGTTTGGGTTGTGTTCTTTATGATTAACTCGTGGGTATCATCTTTGGAATGTATCTGGTATGGTTCCTCTTTATAAAATTACTGTATTCTAATAATCATTGTTGTTGTGCTCTTTATGAGAAATTCCGTTTATCGTTGTTGTGCTCTTCATGAGAAACTCTGTTATAGTTGTTGTTAAACTCTTCATGAGTAACCGTTGCATCTTTATGGTGATTAATTGGTATGGTTCCCTACTTTGGAACCCTAAGTTGTTTAATTAAGCTAGTATTTATTACTTAGCATTTATCTGAAAGTCCAGCTGGTTATTTGTGTATCGAGTCAGGCAATGGATAATGCTATAATGGCACGGGCCAAGTCCAGTATAGCATCGCCCATTGGTCCTTCTGTCCTCATCCAGATTGGCCTTGGTTGGGATGAGCTAGCTCCGTTGTGGGTATTCTAGCTAATCGTTTTGGAGCATGACTTTGTGGCATGGCTCCCGCCCCTTGTGGCACTTTACATTGTTATTGGTTCCGGTACCGGGTTTCTCTTCAGCTTTTATGCTACTATGAAGATGGTTTGTTTGATTGATGAGTTGATTGGTCGCTTCTGACCGGGGATTTCTCTTCAGCTTTCATGCTATTATGAAAATATTGATTTGTTGATTATTGAAGCTGCGCAGCGACCTTTATTTGGTTTATCAGTTGGGAAACCTTGGCTAATATCCTTTGTTATGTGTTTACTTTCCGCTGCTATCTGTTGACTGTTAATTGTTTCATGCTATGTGATATTTATCATTGTTTATTGCTTATCGCATTATAGCATGTTATGTAGTTGCATTAGTAACTTACTGAGATTTTATCTCACCCCGTTTATTTCCATCTTTGTTTTTCCTTAACCCCCCCCCCCCAGGAGGAAAAGGATTAGGATTCGCGGATCGAGGAGGACGTCGAAAGGATTGAGATTTTGGGGCAGGTTGTTATGGATCGGTTTACATTATTTAAATGTATAACCTTTTGGGGATAGTTTTACCATTATTGACGTCATTAAGAATTGTATATTTTATTCTTTTGGGTAAAGGCTGTGGAGCCTATGTTAGATGTACTTTGTTGATTTAAACTTGGATTTGTAAAACCTTGTGTTATCATCTTTTGGTTCAAAATGGAATTTTTAACTTCTATATTTTAGAGTTTTGGTTTTAAGTCGACGTCCAGCTCGCGTATCCCGGACCCGCGGGTTCGGGGGCGCGACAGTGAATCCCTTTGGTCTTAAGACCCATAATAGGTTTCACATCTTTAGGTAATGGGACAAGATCCCAAACGTTGTTATCTTTATAGATTTTAACTTTTCATTTATGACATTAATTCACTATATGAGAATTAGGACTATTAATGGTTTCATGAGAGGCTTATCTCCCACTAAACCTAAGTGTCCTTTATTCTCGGCAATATACACTTTATAATCATCCGGATTTGCACTTTCTTCTTACTCTATTGGATCTCCTAAAGGGCACCGGTTCTACCTCATTTTGAGGTTGTTGAATTTCATCCTTATGATCAACATTTTCATGTTGTTCAATATTTATAGGGAAATCTTTATTTTGAATTGTATGTTCTTCTTGAATATCAAGTACAAAACATGATATCCAATTGGAACTTAAGGGAAGAGGTATAAAATGGATGCCTCTTCCTTTTCAAATTCAAAATATTACTTCTAATCTCCCACTAAATTCAACATCTTCAAAGAACCTATCAATTCTCGCTTTAAAAAAATGTTATAGTTTTCGGGTTGTAAAATTTATAGCTCCTAGATCTCTCGGCATACCTTACAAAATAGCTACTAACAGTCTTAGAGTCCAGTTTGCCTTTATAAGGCCTAGCTTCTACTGGACAACCCTATCTATGAAGATGAATTAAGGACGGTTTCTAAATTGTCCATAATTCATAAGGGTTTTTATTAGTAGTCTTTAGAGGAAGCTCTAATGAGAATTAAATTTGCGGTTTTTCAATGTATCGCCCATAATGAGTGAGGTTAAGAAATCATATTTCTTACCATATCCTTAAGGATTTTACTACGTCTCTCATCTACACTATTCATGTAAGCCGTATCCGGCATAGTGTAGTGAGTGACAATCCCACACTCTTCTAAATAGCGAGCAAAAAGGACCCGGACGTTGTTCCCCAAAATCGTTATTTCAATCATAGTATTCACAACTATGATCGGACTTAACGTTCTTAATAGTTTTTCTAAGTTGACTTTCAACTTAGGTTTTATAAGACTTGAAAAACGTCCAAAATTGAGATTTTTCATGAAGTAAATAAATGTATCCATAATGAGAGTAATTCTCTATGAACGTAAGAAATTGTTGTTAACCATTCTATGAAGGGGTAGTGAATGGTTCACAACTACCCATTAGTTCTAGAACACTTGATGCTCTCGAGGATACTTTTCTTTTAATGTTTGTAAATTTCCTTTAAGGCATTTAATGCAAAAGTTTCTTCCGGAATATCAAGGTGTTTTTAAAAGATCCCTTTTTGACACAAGCTTGTCAATTCTCCTTAAGGAGATATGACCCAAATGCTTATGCCATAAGGTATAAGAATTTTCACTTGATAACTTTTGCTTTCTAGTTTGGTTTCATTATTATGGAACTCATTTATTGTTTGAATAATATCAAGTAAAGGAAGAGTACTTGACAAAATACTAGTACCAACAACCTTGGAATTTAAAAATAAAGATCACATTTATTATTAATGAACAAGAGTGCCTTCCTTGTCCAATATTGTGATAAATCATAATTCCGTTTAAATGATGGTACAATAAATGTATTATTTAATACAAAATAATACCTAGTACTTAACAATAATTTAAAGGATCCTTATCCCTATAATCTTCAACCGGATTCCTAGTTTCCATATAGATGAATTTCTTCATCTTTACTAGGTCTTCGGTAATTTAGGCAATCCTACTTAAACATCCTTATGTGATTGGTTGCACCAAAATCCAATCACCATGTATATGTAGGAACTGAAACCAAATTAGCCTTAATACAATACAAACAAGACCAAATGATATACCTCTCACGCCAAGCGTGAGACTTAGGATAATCGAACTTCATGTTAGTAAGGTCCTTGCAAAAGAAACATTTCTTTTATTTATGATCATGAGATGATCCCTTAAGCTTCTTTTTACTTGCAACCACAGTTTCTTTCCCTCTTCTCTTGTCCCATGAGAAAAGGTAGATGCTAAATGAGTACCTTTAGTTCTAAATTATTCTTAACTTATCTTCTTCTTGTGTCATAAGTGAAAGTAATTCATTAATACTTCACTTGTCCTTTTGACATTGATAGGTCACTTCAAAGCAACCAAACCAAGGAAGAAAGATTAAAATTAAATGTACAAGAATATCATCCGATATCCTTAACTTAAGTGCCTTTTCGTTTCGTCAATAGATGAACTATTTCTAAAATGTACTCCCTTAAATTTTCGGTACCCTTTATACCTTATGGAAACAAGTTTCCTCAGGGGTATCAAGGAATTTTTGTAGCATCAATATCCTTGGAGACACCGTCCAAAAGGTCTCCGGGACAATATTCTTTATGATCATTAGGCTTACGCGGTTAGAGCGTGTCACTTCTCAGCACTCAAACAATAAGAAGAGAAACGGATCCCTTAATGCGAGTTCTATATAGCCCAAGATTATAATTATTTGTTTTCCAAGTTTTATAATTAGTCCCACATTGCAACGGTACTCATAGCAGTAATTACAGATGAAGCAATAAACAAATTTGTTGGAATTTTGAGAACAAGAATGAATACAAAACATAAATAAGAAACTACACAATAAATAATGATTAATTATATCAATGAAATCCATCAACAAGACAATCAACATGACATCAAAACTAATCTTTGGATTGCGAGTTGACTCATAAATGATTGCCTTAGGTAACAAGTAATTTGAACTTATATTTTAATAAATACTTAATCTTCCTTTGGGCCGACATAAGCATCTAAGAAAATAACCTAATGTTCATTTTACTTGTTACCACATGAATGCCCAAGTTTAGTCAAATGTCAAGATCTTCTTTGAAAAATTCAAGCCATTCACATATCAACTCAAACATCCAACACTTTACAATTTTAGGGTTTAAATAACGTAAATCACTTAGGCGACAATATTATTTAAACAATGAATAAAATTGTCAAAGCATATAATTAATCAAAAACTTTAAGGTTTGAAAATAATTACGGTTTTGTTCAAAAAGGGAAACAAAATTGTGCAACATCTTGAAAAATGCAAAAAAATCCTGTGAATAGTGAATATGCGCGACCGGGCAATGCCTAATACCCGACCGGGCAACATACAATGCCCGACCGGGCGGAACCAAGGACCCGACCGGGCAAACACATTTAGTCCAACCGGGTGTTTTTTTGAGGTCCGACCGGGCAGAACATAAGACCCGACCGGGCGAAACATAATACTCGACCGGGCTAAAGCCACCGTTTCATGCATTTTTGCTGCACTTTTTCCATATTTTGTCCCAAAAGGCATGAAAACAAGTAGATCCACATGGTATGTACTTAAAACATAAAACCATGCTATTTAGGATAATCTTGCTTTTAAAACTAATGGAATCAAGTAAGTAGATCCACATGGTATGTACTTAAAACATAAAACCATGTTATGAAGGGATAGTCTAACTTGAACCATTTTAATTTAATGAACAAAACACTTTCAAACCATTTTCTGAATTTTAGTTGATGATTATCTGTACTCTATGAACGAATTAGAGTCCCTAATCAACATTAAAACTTAATGATTCAACAGGGAAAATGAATCAAATTGAAAGTACAAAACTTTCCCAAAGAAGAACCCAAACTTAAACCAAAATGAACGGGGTTCTGATACCAATTGTTTGAACAATTCTTTATATCCCTAAATGCCACGCTCATTTCAGAATAAGATTGAGGAAGAAGATGAAGGCGGAAGCGAGATAATACCTGTTGAATCCATTATGAATGTTGTAGGGAGAAATGAAGAACAAGTAGAGAGAAGTGTTCTTCTAAATGATAAGTGTCTCTTAATCTCTCAAAAGTCTTCCAACATTATGAAGTAATTTAGATGAGAGAAAGTAAGAATGAAGTATGTTTTAGGCTTGATGGAGAGGCTTTTAAATAGTAAACATGGTGACACTTCATTTAGGGACCACACCCTTTCAAGCTTTAGCAATGTTAATTTACCATTTTGCCCATCATAAATAGATAAATTACATTTCAGGAATTCTACACATTTTATTATGACTACACTTTATATTAACATTATACTTATGATTTTATGTATGGAATTCACTAAATGACTTGTGTTGCAAGCCATGATCTTACATAATTGGGATAGAGCAATAAAAAAGCTTTGAAAATAGTGAAACGACAAGTATTTTGAGACAAAATTTAACTCCCAAAACGACATCTATTTTGAAACGGAGGGAGTAGCTCAGTAAGTAATACTATTACTTAAAAAAGTGAAACTATCTTTTCGGGAGGGTGGGAGTATCGATCCTTCGATCACTAACTTCGATTCCTGGTTGGAAACTCTTTTAATTATGTTGGATATAGTTGTGGACGGGGTAGAACCAAAGTTTGTTAGTGTAAGGATCCCGCCCCAAAAAAAAAACACGAGCGCGTTTCAAGGGCGAAATACCAAACGCGGGAACCGGACCAATTTAACGGAGTCGCCACATTTTGTTAATTTTAAACCCAACAAAAAGACAAAGTTTTGAGTTCAAAGATTCGGAGGTCAGGTTACAACTTGGGAAGAATTTTACGTCCTCCCAAGTTGCCTCGGACAAAGCCGAGTCTCCCTTGTTAGTTAACAAAAGTGCATGTGTGTGTGTGTGTTTTAACGGAAAATCTTTGTTTTAACTTTTTATTTATCTTTTCAACTGAAAAAGGGGTTTGTTTGACAAGAAAACAGAAGACAGAAGGACAAAATGGTCAATTTCCCCATACGGCCAAAGTAGCCGTACGGATGGGGAGACCACTCCTGGGATTTTACAATTTATTCAAGCAACAGTCCAGTTCTAGGCAGAAACAGAGCATTCTGCTTGAACTGGACCAAACTGTTCTGATTCCAGTTTATTATTCCAACACAAAACAACATTAACAACTCATTCCTATGCCATTTGATCATCAAAGAACCTCCCAAAACAAGAGTTTGGGCATGATCAAAGGCAATCATAGGAGAAACATGAAAAAGGTGGCCAATATGCCCTTTTGAGCCATAGTGACCATTTGATGAGTAAAGATTGAAGCTTTACCATCAAAATGGCTCTTCTAGGCAAGATTAATCCTTTAGGGACAAGAACAAACCATAAAGATTGGATCTTTATTACCCAAACTCGGGAATTTTGGGCTAGATCAAGGTGATGAGGATAAAGATTGAGACTTTATCCTCAACATGATCATCATAGCTTAAAATGAGCAAAATGAACAACAAGAGCATCATCCATGACAAGAATGTAAATGAACAATCAACAAGCCATGATCAAACTAGGTTTGAACCTCTTCCACACAAAGTATGGAGGGCACCTTTGATCATCTCATGGCTTGGACTAAGAAATATAAATAATAATATATATATATATATATATATTGCTTGAATGGACAAGACTTGCAAGAATGTAAAGATCAACAATAAATGACAAGATCAAAGATAAATAAAGTTCTTAGATGAAGAGAAGGGAGGGGGAGAAGGTGGCTTTACCTATCTTGGTTTAGGCCAATCTTCCTTTCTCTCTTTCACTCTTTGTTCACTCTTACTCACACTATTCTGAGGTGAATTCGACAGAGTTACCTTAGTTCTAATGTTTCTCCCCCCCCCCTTGAAATGATCAACAAGGGGTTCTATTTATAGGGACTGAGGGTGCCCAAACCAGCCGTACGGCTAGGCCCCTCTAGTACCCAAAGCATCCGTACGGCTCAGCCTGGCGAGCTTCTGGATTTTTCCAATTTTATACCAGAGTAGTCCTGGAATTTATAGCTTATCGTAGGGAGGTCCTGGCCTATTAGCTTATCCCTAAAACGGTGCTAAGGCTACCTCTAAGATAGGTCGGTTTCAGATTGGGGTACTTAAAGAGCCCCTCGGCAACGTCGCTTCGAAGGAGCGGGGTTGTCGATAGAAATAAGCATCCCAATCTGACGGGACGACTGCTTTAACCGATTTTGGTTGCATGGCTGGACCTAGTGGTATAGGATTCTTACGTATCCCGTTCGCGGGGAATCAAGCCTAACGTAGTTCGGAGGTACGCGGGGTTACTTAGATCCGCAAGGAGGCATGACTCTAGGGGTCAGAGGCGAGACATGGTCAACTTGGCTCTATGGGAGAGGGTTGACTTGCTGGGGATACGGTCAACTTGACTCTATAGGAGAGGGTTGACTTACACGGGACAGATTTTTACTGGGCTTACGTCGGGGACGGCCTATGGTGACTATTCTAAGTCCAAGCTTGACCGGGGTCAACTCCATCTTCGGGGAGATTGATGGGAAAACTGGTCTTACGTCCCTCTAAGGACTGCCGGGACAAAGGCTCTAGCCTATAACGACTATTCAAAGTCTAAGCTTGACCGGGGTCAACTCCGTCTTTGGGGAGATTGACGGGAAAACTGGTCTTACGTCCCTCTAAGGACTGCCGGGACAAAGGCTCTAGCCTATAACGACTATTCTAAGTCGTAGCTTGACCGGGGTCAACTCCGTCTTTGGGGAGATTGACGGGAAAATTGGTCTTACGTCCCTCTAAGGACTGCCGGGACAAAGGCTATAGCCTATAACGACTATTCTAAGTCATAGATTGACCGGGGTCAACTCCATCTTTGGGGAGATTGACGGGAAAAATGGTCTTACGTCCCTCTAAGGACTGCCGGGACAAAGGCTCTAGCCTATAACGACTATTCTAAGTCTAAGCTTGACCGGGGTCAACTCCGTCTTTGGGGAGATTGACGGGAAAACTGGTCTTACGTCCCTCTAAGGACTACCGGGTCAAAGTCTCTAGCCTATAACGACTATTCTAAGTCATAGCTTGACCGGGGTCAACTCCGTCTTTGGGGAGATTGACGGGAAAACTGGTCTTACGTCCCTCTAAGGACTGCCGGGACAAAGGCTCTAGCCTATAACGACTATTCTAAGTCTAAGCTTGACCGGGGTCAACTCCATCTTTGGGGAGATTGACGGGAAAACTGGTCTTACGTCCCTCTAAGGACTGCCGAGACAAAGGCTCTAGCCTATAACGACTATTTTAAGTCTAAGCTTGACCGGGGTCAACTCCATCTTTGGGGAGATTGATGGGAAAACTGGTCTTACGTCCCTCTAAGGACTGCCGGGACAAAGGCTCTAGCCTATAACGACTATTCTAAGTCTAAGCTTGACCGGGGTCAACTCCATCTTTGGGGAGATTAACGGGAAAACTGGTCTTACGTCCCTCTAAGGACTGCCGGGACAAAGGCTCTAGCCTATAACGACTATTCTAAGTCATAGCTTGACCGGGGTCAACTCCATCTTTGGGGAGATTGACGGGAAAACTGGTCTTACGTCCCTCTAAGGACTGCCGGGATAAAGGCTCTAGCCTCTAATGACTATTCTGAGTCAAGGTTTTAATCTAAAGGGTCACTCGGGGGATGAAGGTTTTAAACTAAAGGGGTCACTCTGGGGACGAAGGTTTTTTAACCTAAAGGGTCACTCGGGGGATGAAGATTTGGTCAAGCCTACAATGCGGGATGGTTGACACATTTTCTTGATACCGGGAAAGAGCCTAGGGGTGACCTTCAAGACTCATTGTGGACAAAAAGGGTCCAAGACTTTGGAAAAATCATTTTGAGGGGAGATTAAAAGCATTTTGCTTGAAACATTGTCTTTGATAAATGATGCCAAATGGCCAAATTTGAAAATGCTTACTTTTGAAGGCAAATCTTTTAACGAAACATGTTTAGTCAAATTTTGGTTTTAACTTAACCGCGAGATTTATATGCATAAAGTCCTTTTGAGCTTTGTCCATTTCTTAGGAGCGGTCGGGAGTAGAGAAACCTCTTGTTGTCGATGTCGGGGTAGCCCCATGTCCTTGTTCCTATTGATGGCGACGTAGCCCCAATATCATTGAATGTGTCGGGGTAGCCCCATGTCCTTGTTACTGTTGATGGTGGCATAGCCCCCATGTCATTGAATGTCTCGGAGTAGCCCCATGTCCTTGTGGAGGTAGCCCCAATGTCGTCCTCCGACTTTTGATGTTGGCGTGGACCCGTTGTCGTCTCGCGGCCTTTGATGACGTTAGGAACCCATCCCTTTTTCATGACGCACTCTTTCTTTTGCCTAGGCCGCCCTTTCGGGTTTTTAACCTAGCGGGCATCTCTTTTGCGTCTTTTATGGCACACCCTGTTTTTTGCCTAGGCCGCCCTTACGGGTTTTCAACCTAGCGGGCTACTTTTTTGGTGCCTTTTTTTTTTTTTTTTTTTTTTTCATATAAGTGATCCAGCCGACTTGATAGAACGAGGACTTAATATATATTTTTTGGAGGAGACATGCAAGGGCCTTTATTTAGGCAGGAGAGAGTCCCTTTATTTTGGTGAACAATGTATTATCATAGAACGGGAGGAAGCCCTTGCTCGACAGAATACAAGTGTTTAGCTCTTTCCTAAGATGTAGAGAGAAGAAGACTTGTTGAGACATTTGAAACTTTCCCTAGTTAATATCATCAAATGATTGCTGGAATGGACCATGTTTATTATTAAGTCAAGATTATAACAAGCAATTAGCCTTAACATGTATAAATGTTATGATCAATTAAGATTAAGATTCGATCAATGGCAAGATCAAAAGGTGTTTATGGGGAGATTGGTCATTATCTGGGAAATTGGTCATTGATGGGACCAAGGGAAGAGAACCGGGTCATTTTGGGAGGATCGAGGTTTGATGGATTCATTTCATGCTGTGACCGGACCCGAAGGTTGCCTACGTTCCCCTCAGTTTGAGGAGCTCAGGTCGCCGTAGTTCGGCCGTGGGGCCTTCTTTTGCTGGGGTTGGTGTCCTTTCGAAGGATGTTGTTGCTTTGCTGATGTAGATCACTTTTCTTTGCGGTGAACTCCTCGGGATGTTCTTTGAGGTGGACTTTTGCAGTGAACTTGGTGAGCTTTTGAGGTAAACTTCCTCTTTGCCAATATTCATTTGCTTTCCTTTTTTCCATTATCCATTTCTTTCTCTCTTATCATTTTTTTTAGAGAGAGGGGAAACATTAGCCCCAACTTGCTATCTTGGACATTGGCTCATTTGTAGCCCCTTGGTGGAATTCTGCCACTTCTTACTTTGACTTTTGAAGATCTGGGAAGTCCTTTGCTTGGTTGCGCAGCGCGATCGTGGTTGAATCTTGGTGGTTGAGCAACAACATCCTCGCCTTTTCATTGTCTCGGGATGCCTTTGATGCGCATCAAGGATTTGTATAGGAAAGGTGTATCGGGTTGTGTATTGGGGTAATGTATGAGGGAAGATTTGCCATTGATGGTTTCTTCATGCCAATTGATCACAACATTTATTCATATCAAGATTAATTGTTTGCATTTGGCACTTTTCATTTGTGTTAGGTCCATTCATCCTTAATGAGTCGTCATTGACTAGTATGCTTAGAAGTCAATTCGTCATTTTGGGGACGTAGCAATCAATTGATAATAACAAGCAAGGCAATTTCAAGAGTAAACATATATTGCAAATAATGTCTCAAGTCTAGAGAGAAGAGAAGGAAAATGACTCTTTTATTTAGATAACTTTGTACATACATGTCCAAGTGCGGAACTCTGTAAAAATAAAAAGACACGGTCCAGAATGGACTCCTTTTTTTCTTTCTAGAACCTACGAGGCTGGAAGACTCACATTTTTTTTTTTTTTTTAAGGATGGGTTCCCATGAAGCACGATGATCCATTTTCTTCCACAGTTGTTGGAGGGGTTGTCGGCGGCATATTCCATGTCTTCCACGGGGAACTCGGGTTCCATGTCGTCGGGAAAGATGTCGCGAGGCCTCCACTTGGCTTGGCGTTGCAATTTCCGGGGTCGTCTACTCATGAGGGCGAGTTGGGAGCTTGCCTGTTGGCCAAGCCTTTTGGTGATTCCCTTTCAAGGTGCGTAATCTCCGTGCATTGCATTCGGCGAGAGTATGGATTTCCCTGTGATGTAACCGCCTTTGGCCTTCGAAGCTTGGGCTTCTTCTTGTAGACGGTGTCCCGATTGTTTGATCTCATTGCTCATGTGGACGGTTGTTTCGAACGCCAATTCGGATGTGGGCTCCTTGGTCAATGCTTCCAGTGGACAGAACCGCGAAGGACTTTTAGCATATTAAACCTCAAGGTGAAATTATAACCATGATTTGAGAAAAATGCTTCATTATCGGATTAGCTTTTTAGGAAAAACTTGATCTTTTATTTTAAGAAAACTTGATCTCCATTTTTTTTTTTTTTTTTTTTTTTTTGGAAGACACACCTTTGTTTTGAGTGAAAGACTCACACACATTTTTTTTTTTTTTTTGTAAGCTTTTGACAAGACAAAAATGGCAATAATAATCTTATTAAGAGAATTGACAATGGACCCAAAATGGTCACCACATGGCATCAACCGGGGAGTCAAGACTTTAACCAAACCTAACAGACATCTTAACCGACTTTTCCTAAAGACTTATCATACGCCCTAAAACCAACTGGCCCTTCCTAAGGATGAAAACAGACTCCTTCTAAGGGGAGGTTAATAGGAGAGGTTTCGGAACTCCATCGTTTGCTGTGGCAACCGCAACACCATTCATTTCCCAACCCGGGGCATTCGGCCCTTCAGACATTTTCTGTGCCACTGATCTTTTCCAAACTCCTTCCGTCGTTTCGGTTTTGCTGATTTTAGGAACCACCATTTGGGACACTGATTTTGTCAATTTTTCCAAAACAGGCTCTTCCACTTTGGGATTGACAACTCTGTCAACCATGGGCTCTTTTTCCTTGGGGCGGACACCACTCCATTTATCGATCATCGGGGAAGTCACAGATTTGAGCATGTTGACGCTCGGGTCATTGGCTGTGTCGGGGGTGTGGGGGCGTCCAAGCTTCCCCTTCTCAATTAGTTTCGAGATGATGCGTCTTATGGCGGTGCAATCATTGGTATCATGGCCGTGGTAGCTGTGAAAGGCACACCTTTGGGTCTTGTCTCGACGTTTTTCAAGATTCTTTGGCCGAAAATCTTCGAGGGGCCACATGAGGCCTTGTTTGACCAATCCTTCAAATACTTTGCTTATGGGCATTCCGAAATCCTCAAACTTTGTGAAATGGAGCTTGGCTCGGCCCTTGGATTTTCTTTCATTGTTGACCGGAGTGTGGTGGGGATGAGAATCACCGCTACTCAATGCAAAGGGGTGCCCATCGAGTGTCCTTTCAAACTTAGCTTCCATTTGCCTTCTTTTTCCCAACAACGTACCCGACTGAGGTCCAACATGAGGATTCTGTGGAAGTGCATGGGTGTAGGAATACCCATAACTTTGGTTGCTTGCAGGAATATACATTTGAGGCATGCAAGGAGCTTGTGGTCCAAAAAGTCTTGGATTATAGAAATGATACGGGCCACCCCGGAATCTCATCGAAAAATCTGGTGGAGGCAAGTTAGTGATGCCTGGTCGGGTATCCATATATGGTTTAAACAGTGACTGATCTCTGGTGACTTGGTTGATGGCATTGAATCGAGAAGGGACACGATTGGGAAGGTGTTGTGAGTATGATGCTTGAGGCGTAACTGGTGTGAACAGTGGTTTGCGGGCCTTTTGAGTGGGTTGTGTTTGGGGTTTTATAGGAGGTGTCTTATGGGAGATGTTGGATTTGGGATGAGGCGGAGTGAGGAAGATTTGAGTGAGAGGCTCGTTGTGGACGACGGCGTGTTGGGGCGAAGAAATGGAGGTCTCGGTATTTTGATGAGATGGAGGGGGAAATCTTTGGTTACAATCCGGGGGTCGGGTAGCTTCCACTCTTTCATTATGGTTGGTCACCTTGGTGAATGGCCCATCAATTTGAAACAGAGCTGTAACACCTCTTTGCCTCGTCGACTCATCAGACGGAGTTTGCGTTTCTCTGTGGCTATCTGTGATGACTTCTTTCTCAGCCCCGGGGGTTTCTGAAGCTTGGAACAACTCTTCGTTCGTTAGGCCATCCGAATTATCCGCGGCGTCATTTCTTCAAGCTACTGTCCACTGAAGTGATCTTTCTGAGGTACCGGATCGGAGAGGTTGTAGTGACCGGGGAACTTTCTGACTCCACACGCACCAGTCGGCGACATAATGCTCTCTTCCACTTCATCTAAGCCACGGAAAAAATGGGTAGTTTAGGATCGGGTAAACATTGGGTGAACACTTGGGTTAAAGACACACGTGTCTCTATTTGGGATATTTGACCGGGCCGAAGTTGCCTACGTTCCCCTCACCATGAGGGAGGGGGTCCCACGTGATGAGAGGCTCAGGTCACCGTAGTTCGAACGGGTTTAGAATCTTAAGAGGGAAGGACGAACACGACTAATGTCTTAACGAGAATCCATCCAAGGACTTGACTGACTTCCTAGGGGACTATTCTTAGAATTTAACGGGGATCTTTGCGGGGACCTAGGGGACTTTGCCTAGGGTCTCAACGGGGATCTTAACGAGGGTCTTGAAGGATAACATGGATCCTTCCAAAGACTTAACGGGACTTGACGGAGGTCTTGAAGGATAACATGGATCCTTCCAAAGACTAAACGGGACTAATCAAAAGTCTTGGAGGGTAACATAGATCCGTCCAAAGGCTAAACGGGACTATTCAAAAGTCTTGGAGGATAACATGGATCCGTCCAAAGATTAAACGGGACTATTCAAAAGTCTTGGAGGATAACATGGATCCGTCCAAAGATTAAACGGGACTAATCAAAAGTCTTGGAGGATAACATGGATCCGTCCAAAGACTAAACGGGACTAATCAAAAGTCTTGGAGGATAACATGGATCCGTCCAAAGACTAAACGGGACTAATCAAAAGTCTTGGAGGATAACATGGATCCATCCAAAGGCTTAACGGGACTTGACGGAGGTCTTGAAGGATAACATGGATCCTTCCAAAGACTTAACGGGGTGACGAAGGTCTTGAAGGATAACATGGATCCTTCCAAAGACTTAACAGGACTTAACGGCGGTCTTGAAGGATAACATGGATCCTTCCAAAGACTTAACAGGACTTGACGGAGGTCTTGAAGGATAACATGGATCCTTCCAAAGACTTAACGGGGGTGACGGAGGTCTTGAAGGATAACATGGATCCTTCCAAAGACTTAACAGGACTTAACGGTGATCTTGAAGGGTAACATGGATCCTTCCAAAGACTTAACAGGACTTGACGGAGGTCTTGAAGGATAACATGGATCCTTCCAAAGATCTAATGATACTTGACGGAGGTCTTGAAGGATAACATGGATCCTTCCAAAGACTTAACATGACTTAATGGAGGCCTTGAAGGATAACATGGATCCTTCCAAAGATCTAACGAGACTTGACGGAGGTCTTGAAGGATAACATGGATCCTTACAAAGATCTAACGATACTTGACGGAGGTCTTGAAGGATAACATGGATCCTTCCAAAGACTTAACAGGACTTAACGGAGGCCTTGAAGGATAACATGGATCCTTCCAAAGATCTAACGAGACTTGACGGAGGTCTTGAAGGATAACATGGATCCTTCCAAAGACTAAACGGGGGTGACAGAGGTCTTGAAGGATAACATGGATCCTTCCAAAGATCAAAGACAGGAAGCAAAAACGGAGTAAGCTTACACAACGCGCAATTAATAAATCATTCAAGTTTACTTAAAACACATTTTTATTCCTAAATGGTTGGAAAAGATTTCTCTTCTTTTTCGCAACTAATCTAAACCCTGGATCAGTGGAGGCCATCACTACATCTATAGACCCCTCGTTTTTCACCTGTATTGCACGCTCCCAAGGACGGACTATCCCGGGCGAGGGTCCTATAGGGCACGCGGCTTCCACCGATCAAAATAAATGAACCTAGGGGCTAGTGAATCGTAAAGTTCCCAATACGCGGGTCATCCTAATCATGGTTAAGCCCCAGTCGGGATCGAGACTTTTCTCCGAAGGCTACACCGAAGGCTGCACCGACATTCTGACATGACCTCATTTTGAATGAGGCGTCTCAATCCTTGACCATGGGCTTAAGGATGATCAAAATAAATCGTACATTAGGGCTCGACGATATGGTGTCACCCTATCCTTAGTACATGGCCCTTGCTAATTGCGGTCGTCACTAACACACGAGTTGGAGGCTGGTTAGGCCACGCTTGCATTACATCAAGGAGTCACAACTCGGGCATTAATTTGGCCACAATTAGCTTTGAGCACGTATCAAGGATGTGGTAACGTGAACTAGACCAAAAACCAACCATAGTCACGGTATTTGTGTGTCACGGACAAGTTTGGTTGACTCGGTTCGGAAGGGAAGGTGGGATGGACCCGTGCGCGCATCGAAGGGAACAAGAGCGCCCAACGAGCTGCATCGTGGCATCCACCCCGGGTTTAAAGGGTATTTGGAACGTGCACGGTCAAGTGCGCGTGGTGTGAAGTCATTCTATGCTCCCTTTTGAGTAAAAAGAGAGATTTTCAATTCGTTTTTCGATAGCATGAGCATGGCATAAGCAAGATATGAACAAGTATGAACAAGCATGGATTGAGCAATTTATACACAACAAATCAAGGAATATAAGCAAACAAAGACCAAAACTTGTACATGTACCAAGTTGTGCACAACAAAGAATTTTGAATCAAACTTTTGCAAAAGAAATATTTTATATTGAAACCCTTTTGTACAAATCAATTTGTGCACAACGAGAAGACTCAAGAAAAACCCTTACAAAAAGGATTATGCACGATGAGGTTTTGGAAACCATTTTATTGACAAAAGATCATGCATAACCAAGTTTTATCACCTTTTAAAACCAAGTTTTGGCCAAAAGAATGAAAGTAATATGCACAAGTAAGACTGTAAATTTGGAACCTGGACAAGTAGAAGCAGAGGGGCACCCAAAATGTTGCAGCCCTGCACCAAACTGTTAATTGGCAACATTCTGGCCCCTACCCAAAGTAGCCGTACGGCTAAAGTAAGAGGGTGAAGATTTTGTCTCAGTTTCTCCAACTTCTGGTCATCAAGCCCCAGTTTATTGTATTTCCAGAACGTATGTACTCAAAACAGTTCAAACAGAAACATCAAACACACATAAATATGCAAGAAGTAAACTAACGGGAACGGGAGTTTGACCCACACAAGAATGTCCCCGAATCTTCTAGAAAGAAGTCCGAAATCACTCTAAGCCCCAGCGGAGTCGCCACTGTAAGGATCCCGCCCCAAAAAAAAAAACACGAGCGCGTTTCAAGGGCGAAATACCAAATGCGGGAACGAGACCAATTTAACGGAGTCGCTACATTTTGTTAATTTTAAACCCAACAAAATGACAAATGTTTGAGTTCAAAGGTTCGGAGGTCAGGTTACAACTTGGGAAGAGTTTTTACGTCCTCCTAAGTTGCCTCGGACAAAGCCGAGTCTCCTTTGTTAGTTAACAAAAGTGCATGTGTGTGTGTGTGTTTTAACGGAAAATCTTTGTTTTAACTTTTTATTTATCTTTTCAACTGAAAAAGGGGTTTGTTTGACAAGAAAACAAAAGACAGAAGGACAAAATGGTCAATCTCCCCATACGGCCAAAGTAGCCGTACGGATGGGGAGACCACTCCTGGGATTTTACAGTTTATTCAAGCAACAGTCCAGTTCTAGGCAGAAACAAAGCATTCTGCTTGAACTGGACCAAACTGTTCTGATTCCAGTTTATTATTCCAACACAAAACAAAATTAACAACTCATTCCTATGCCATTTGATCATCAAAGAACCTCCCAAAACAAGAGTTTGGGCATGATCAAAGGCAATCATAGGAGAAACATGAAAAAGGTGGCCAATATGCCCTTTTGAGCCATAGTGACCATTTGATGAGCAAAGATTGAAACTTTACCATCAAAATGGCTCTTCTAGGCAAGATTAATCCTTTAGGTACAAGAACAAACCATAAAGATTGGATCTTTATTACCCAAACTCGGGAATTTTGGGCTAGATCAAGGTGATGAGGATAAAGATTGAGACTTTATCCTCAACATGATCATCATAGCTTAAAATGAGCAAAATGAACAACAAGAGCATCATCCATGACAAGAATGTAAATGAACAATCAACAAGCCATGATCAAACTAGGTTTGAACCTCTTCCACACAAAGTATGGAGGGCACCTTTAATCATCTCATGGCTTGGACTAAGAAATATAAATAAATAATATATATATATATATATATATATATATATATATATATATATATATTGCTTGAATGGACAAGACTTGCAAGAATGTAAAGATCAACAATAAATGACAAGATCAAGATAAATAGAGTTCCTAGATGAAGAGAAGGGAGGGGGAGGAGGTGGCTTTACCTATCTTGGTTTAGGCCAATCTTCCTTTCTCTCTTTCACTCTTTGTTCACTCTTACTCACACTATTCTGAGGTGAATTCGACAGAGTTACCTTAGTTCTAATGTTTCTCCCCCCTTGAAATGATCAACAAGGGGTTCTATTTATAGGGACTGAGGGTGCCCAAACCAGCCGTACGGCTAGGCCCCTCTAGTACCCAAAGCATCCGTACGGCTCAGCCTGACGAGCTTCTGGATGTTTCCAATTTTATACCAGAGTAGTCCTGGAATTTATAGCTTATCCTAGGGAGGTCCTGGCCTATTAGCTTATCCCTGAAACGGTCCTAAGGCTACCTCTAAGATAGGTCGGTTTCAGATTGGGGTACTTACAGTTAGTAGTTGCGAATATCATTTAATCACACACTTAATATCCAGTTTTAAAGTGGGGTAAATATAAAGTCACAAAAACGTGCCACAAAATGTGGATTATAAAATGATGTGTCAAAATTTTATTGAGTTTTTTTAATTAAAATGTGCCAGGTCTACAATCGACGCAACCAATAAAATATCGTCACCTCACTTTGTATCCATCATTTTGTGCCCCTAGCATTACCCTTTAAAGTGAGTAAAATGTGGTCTTAAAATTAAAGGATACCGTGCTCCAAAAAGCTGAACCATTCCAACTGCTAACCAAAAGCTGACCAGTTCAAATAAAAAGACAAAAAAAAAGAAAAATAATTTGAGTTGGACAAAATCTATGGTCTTTTCGTCCAACCCGCGTAGAAGTCTATTCTTTACTTTAATCCAATCCGTGTATGTTCTTTACATTACATAAATACCCCACATCTATTTTCCAAACCACATAGTCATGCAACAAAAATATTCCTACGTTTTTTGTTTTTTTTTTCTTCAAGTTTTTACTCATCAGATTGAATTAATACAACATATTGATTTTTTAGTTAGATGGATGAATTTCCACCCGGTTATCGATTTTATCCAACTGAAGAAGAGCTTGTTTCCTTTTATCTCCACAATAAACTCGAAGGAAACCGTGAAGATCACATCAATCGTGTTGTCCCGGTTATCAATGTTTATGAACTTGATCCGTGGCAGCTTCCAGGTTCGTTTAACTTTTGTCGTCTCTATTCTCTCCGCCCCATAAAATATTGCATTTGACAAGTCAATTGTTTAAGTACATAAATATTCTTAATTGTACCATCATGAAATTGTGTTCATATCATCTTGAAGTGCAACACTTACTTAGTACTCCCTTTTCATCACTAAATGAGTGTCTAATTTTATTTAAGGGACATTTTGAAGATGCTTATTTTTTTACATATTTAAATGATGAAGATGCATACATATTTATTATATTATTCATTTTCTAAATATTTAGTTTGCAAGTATGATAGGACAAGTGGAAAAATTTGGTAAAAAAACATTTTAAAGACACAGTATTAGACAAAAAGTCATTCACTTTGGAACAACTTTTTTTTTTCCTGTTGAAATTGAAAACGGACATTCATTTAGGGACGGAAGATGGTGTACAAGACAAAGATATGAAAACTGCAACTTCCTTCACGTCGAAATTTTACCTACCATTTCGTGCACTGCTAATGATCCAACGGCCTTAAATCGCACAATTATTGATGACATCGTCCTTATGTTTATGCAGAAGTTTCAGGAGAGTTGTGCCAAGGTGAGAGTGAGCAATGGTTTTACTTCGTGCCAAGGCAAGAAAGAGAAGTACAAGGAGGGAGACCAAACAGGGTAACCCCTTGTGGCTACTGGAAGGCCACGGGGTCACCTAACTATGTTTATTCCTCTGATAACAAAGTTATCGGAGTGAAGAAAACAATGGTGTTTTACAAAGGGAAAGCTCCTTCTGGGACTAAAACTAAATGGAAAATGAATGAATACAGAGCAATAATAATGCAAGAGATGGAGGACAACCCATTTTCTGGTTTTTCTATTCCACAGGTTCACATAATTATCCTTAATACTCCCTCCCTCCGTCCCAAGCTAACGTTCTTACTTTCCTTTTTGGTTTGTCCCAGACTAAGGTTCTTAGTTGCTTTATTACCTAAAATGGACAATAGGACCCATTTGTCATTCTCACAACAAAAACTTTTTACCCACTTTCTCTCTCTTACTTTCTCCTACTTCACTTTTCATACTCACAACATTTACTTTTTCAAAATCTCCGTGTAAAGTCAAACTAAGAACCTTAGTCCGGGACGGAGTGAGTATGTCATTTTCAAAGAAGTTATTTTCGTTCACGCATCGGTAGAGCCAAAAAAATTTAATTTAATTTGGGGACGGGCAATAAATTAATGTAGTGTTTTTTTTTTCCTAATGCAAATGAATGAAATATCAATTTTTAAGGTGAAAAGAAAAATTTGTAAAATTTTCTAGTGCTAAATTAGTGCATTTTAGGATACAAAAGAGGGCAAATGCCCCCTTATCACATTCTCTGATCAAAACACAGATCACAAACTGCCAGCCACTCTAGATTTGTGAATAAACCTTACTCACCGCTTTTTAAAATGAATGTCTAAAAAGTTTTATATTCTTTTCGTAGTAAATGATTAAAGTAGGGACATATATGCAAAAAAATGAATTAAACAAATGAATCATTATGTTTTTTTTTAAAAAAGAGATTTTATAATAATCAATATAAATGAGACGGAAGGAGTATACATTTTGTTTAGGCATGGTGGGGATTACAAACTTTTTGTGCTACTAATTTTACTCGTTTATTGTTTCTTTTCTTCTAACCAACTCATACAATTTTGAGCCATGAACTTTTTATTGCAGTTAAGGCGTGAACTGAGTTTGTGTAGACTGTACGTGGTTTCAGGAAGCTGTAGAGCATTCGATAGGCGCCCGTTTGGACCAGAAATAAGACCTCCGCGAGGAGAATTAAGTCTTCAAGTAGAGTTAAATGCGAGTAATGAGTGCAAGTAGACATCTGAAAATCTCATTCATAATTTTAAGTGAATGAAAAGTAAGTAGTTAGATAAGTAGTACTACCTCTATCCCTAAATGAGTGTTCAAATTTCATTTTAAGAGACATCTGAAAATCTCAACTTTTTGTACAATTTGGTGGCAAAGATTCATATATAATCTTATAATCTCTTTTCCATACATTTAGTTTTGCACTTATAAAGAGACCGGTGAAAAATATTTAGAAAAAAACATTTAGGGACAAAGTTATGTTAAAAAAAGACATTCATTTTGAGATAATTTTTTTTTGAAAATGGACACTCATTTAAAGACAAAGAAACAAAGGAGTAACATTTTTTTGTAATTCTATGAATTTTATGGGACAAGATTGTCCAATAACTTTGGTATTTATGGATTTAAGTAACTAAAAGGAAAAAAATCCCTTTCTTTTCTCTCGTGTCGTGCCCGTGCCCGTGACCCAGCCCCCACCTTCACCGGCGTCTCAGCCCTTTCTCTCTGTACCTCACTCACTTTACGCCTCCGAGAAACTCATCTCTAGTTTACTCCGATGAAGAAGCTCATTCGCCGTCTCTGCCGAACGATGTAGGGTATTGATAGCGCGCCTCCTCCTCTCCTCCCCGCCGCCTCTGCCGAACGATGGTTTGTTCTTCATCCCTCCCCTCTCTCTCCTTCATCTTTCCTGTCTTTAATTTAATGGATCTATCTATCTATGTATTTAATTTTATTTGAAAATTAGGGTTTCATCATCTTCCTCCTTTCATTAATTTTGGGCGTCATTATTCAACAATGGTCGTTGCCCTTCCTCCTCTTTTACCACTCAGGTACATACTAACCTACTTATTTCTTCCTGATATTAATATTAATACTCCCTCCCTCCGATTTAAAATTATAAATGTCTCATTTTACTTGTCAAACTTTTTACTGTAAGAATTGTAAGAATTATGTTGACTTTTTTGTACTCCCTATGTCCCTCTTTACTTACTCTACAAAAATTACCCATTTGGTTGTCTCACTTTAACTTGCAAAATCCTTAAATGAAAATGTTTTAATAGTTTAAAAATGGTGGGGCCCACTTGCCATACTCACAACAACTATCCACTAACTATTCTCTATCCCACTTTCTCTCTCCCACTCAACCATCTATACTCACAACACATCATCTTTTTCACTTTTTCCTTAATTAACGTGCCCAACTCATTTTTTGTAAGTTAAAGAGGGACGGAGGGAGTATATTACATGTACCATTATTACATCATAAGCAAATAATTACCATTTTGTTTTGGTTTGGTTTGTCCCGGATTGATGTTCTTATTTCTAAATAAGAAAGCAATATTAGTGCAATTTCACTAATATGTGCAAGCATATGAACACATTTGTAATTTATACAAAATGTGTGATGAGAAGATCATTGTGGGACGGAGGCAACATATTACAATTATAAAAGAATGAGCATTTTGAATCTTTCAATTGATCTTCTTATAGATTCTTCAAGAAAATCAAGTTTATGCTTGTCAATAGAGTTGTGCACTAGCAGTCCCAGATCTATTGACACTCTACTCCATTGCAATCTCTGTCACAAAGTTTCATCCACAGGTATTTCTTTCTTAATACACAATGTCTCTATTATATATATATATACTTTTAAAGTTCAAAAATTTCTATTTTGGGTGTCCCATTTTAAACTTCAAACCTTAAAAAGGAAAGTTTTTTATACTTCGTTATTTGTGAGCCCTACATGTCATGCTCACAACAATTACCCACTAACTATTCCATACCCCACTTTCTCTCTCCTACCAAACCATCAACACTCACAACACATCACCTTTTTCTTAATTCTTGAACTCAATTTTTTTTTGAAGTTTAAATTGGGACGGAGTATCTATCTATACATATATATATATATATATATATATATATATATATAGGTAGGTGCTCAAATGAGAACCTAAATATCGTGAGAACCGTGAGAACTTGGATACATTAGGTAAGAACCTAATGTATCCAAGTAATGTATCCAATGTATCCAAGTGAACCATTGGATACTTTAGTTTTTACATAATGTATCCAAGTAATGTATCCAATGTATCCAAGTGAACCATTGGATACAAACGGTTCTCACGATATTTAGGTTCTCACAGGAGCACGACCCTATATATATATATATATATATATAGAGTTTCTTTTGCTCCTAGTCCAGCTTTAATATCGAAGTTTCTTTCTTATTTTCTTTCAGGCAATCATCTTGCATGGAAGGAGAGGAACAAGAATGGTCTCTGTCAATAAACTTCCTGGCAGAGGACATGCTCCTCGAAATCTTTGCAAGGTTACCGGTGAAATCATTATTGCAGTTTCGATCGGTTGCGAAATCTTGTAGGGACATGGTGAAAGACCCATTTTTCATTACCAAACATCATCTCACCCAAGTTGCTCTAAACAATGGCAATTGTGTCTTAACTAGAATTCCCATAAAGCACGAAATGGAGTTTGCCTTGCTTACGGAAGATGAACAAGGAATCAAGTGTAACACTTTGGAGTTACCTTTTCCCTTGGAGTCACCTTTTTGGGAGAATTCAGACAAGCCAGAACTCGAAGTAGCTGGTCCATGTAATGGAATTGTCGTAATCTCTATTGGGAGTGATCAATTGGTTTTATGGAACCCTGCGACTAGAGAATATAAGGCTTTGCCTCCTACGTCACTGTCTTCTTCATGGTCAGACAAACTGCATCATGGGTGCTCTAACTTCGGATTGGTATCGATCCCATTACAAAAGATTATAAGGTTGTTCGGATATGGCACTTTTCTGGACATCGTATTGCTATAGATAAAGCTGAGGGGCCTAAGTGCTAATTCATGCAGGCCAAAAGGTGAGTCTTGGAAGATAATTGATGATGGCCCACCTACTTGTCTTTATTTTTCATGTCGTGATGAGGCGTATTTGAATGGGAAATATTATTGGTGTCTTAAGGGCCCGTCAGGTGAGGAGGAAGACCGATTCATGATCGTGTGGTTTGATATGGGAGCTGAAGTGTTTGGACTGATAGAGGTGCCCAATAATATGTGTCCTGAGCTTCGTTGGTCTAGGTTTACAGTGTTCAAAGAGTCGTGTCTAGCCTTGGTTAGGCGTGTCTATCAAGTAGAAAACAAACACATGTACCAGATATGGATTATGGGGGAGGGGGGACTTTCATGGACAAACTACGCAAATGTTGGACCTTTTTTGCATATGGAACGTCTTTTAGGATTTTGGAAGAATGAAGAGTTGGTTGTGTATAATTGTTCTAGTGAGTTTATGTATGAATCATATTTCTATAATATCAAGACCCATGTAAAGAAGAAAATGGTGCAAGGAGTGCGTTTTGATGGAAGCATGCCAAGCACGCCGTTCGCTATCTACAATGAAAACCTAGTTTCTGTCTTGGGCGAAGATTGATGGAGTTTCTCTTTTTTATTCTGGCATTTGTTTGCAGAATTCCTTTTTTTTTTTCTTTTTCCCAAAGACATGCAGAACTTTGCTGGCATTAACTCAGAATGATTCGATGGTAGCAAAAAGCTTTTGTTTTGTTAGTTATAACTGATTGGGTGAAAAGGACTTCATTAAGTGAGGAATGCACTATTTTAGGTTGTGCATGTATTACTGAAGATCAAGACCCCACACCGTATGGAGTTTTTGATTCAGTTTATGAAAACATAGGCATCTCATGTCTCATTACTATCGTAGTCATATCTGACAACCATTTGGTTATCATGAAAATATGCTCAAGGCTAATGGTATCTCGTTTATGTCTTTTTCTTTTACTGTGATTTTTGGCTTAATGCAGGGAGTGTCTGAACAGAAGCTTCGTGATCACCTAGGTTCTTTTGGTGTAACTGGAAACCTAGCTCTTCAACCGATGTACACCTTATTTGGTATTTTTCTCTGCTAACTTTATGAAGTGCATGGATTTAACCAATTAATATTGGTCAACTTGGACCTGTAGGATCTAGCTTGTACCCAGTTGAATCAGTTGGTTATAATGAAAATTGCCCTCATCCTTTGCATGCGAATAACAGCATGGAAGTGGTGTAGGCTTAGGAAAACTACTCCGTTACTTCAAAGTAGGGGTGGCAATGGCTATCCATTAAGAATTACAATACTTTAACTTATTGTACATTGTACCAAGATGGTGCATTCTACGATCGTCTAAAGCGTCTAAAAAATCTTAATGGATAATCCATGAATAAGAAATTGCCACCCCTACTTTAATGCTCCTTTGCTTAACTCTATTAAAAAAAATTGATGCTCAAAAATACTACAACAGCATATTCTTATTAGTGATTAATTTCTATTATGATGTCTTAGGTGGTCAGAAAAGCAGAGTTGCATTTGCGAAGGTAACTTTCAAGAAACCACACATTATACTGCTCGATGAGCCGTCAAATCATCTTGTAAGTGTCTAGTTTGTTTCAGCTCCTGTCTGCCACTTTTTATCTCAACATATTGAGGTTATCAGTTATCATTTGGATATCAAAGAAATTTGTATCTGCTAGTCAACATTCAGAGAGATAAATGAAGTAGCGAAAACAGTACACTTCTATTTCCTAAGAAATGTTTCATTCAATGGGAAATTTGTTAACTTGGATCGAAGTCTCAAGTTTTACATATATTGATTCAATTCAGTAGTTACTACTTCCTCCGTCCCTGTTTAAGGTTCTTATTTTGACTTTGCACGCTTATTAAAGAATCAATGAAAATCCAATGTAAAATGGGTCAACAAAAGTAGGAAGTTAAGGATATAATTGTCCAAAACACTATTCATAAAACACTATTCATATAATTGTCCAAAACACTATTTATATATGATGGGTATTTATAAATCTTGAGGGGGTCAGCCGTATTTTTCAGGGGGGTCAAGGTCCAAATTCCTAAAAACTCAAGGGCCAAAAGTGACAAAAGCTGAAAAGTTATTGACCCCCCCCCCCCCCCTCACCAACGTGCATGTGGAACCTCTTGGTTCTAATCCAGTGTTTTGCTCTCTATCTAATCTCTCCTATGCTAATTCTCATGTTTAGGATACGTTGATGCTAATGATTAATTGACCGATTGCTTGAAAATTGTCACTGCTATTCTTTATTTATTTTTAATTTTTTGCAATTGCCAGCGTAAAAACTTTGTCACATTTCTTATGACATGAATCCGAATATGAATATCGTTAGGGCGTTTCCTTCACAGCGACGCGCTACACTTCCTAGGCCTGGGTGTAGTGATAAGTATGCAAAGGTTGCTAGGTCGTCGCCCGGAAGCGACGCGCCACCTCGGCGCCCGGGGGTGGTGTCAAATATGCAAGGGTTCCTGCATTGCGGACGAGTGCGGGTAAAGAAGCTAGTCCATGGTGGGGGTAAGATTAGTGGGATGCGCTTTGGAACTTGGAACATAGGCTCTTTGACAGGGAGATCAGCAGAAGTGGTGGAGGTTATGAGGAGGAGGAAGATTCACATAATGTGTCTACAAGAAACTAAGTGGGTTGGAGAGAAAGCTAAAGAAATAGCACCTTGGGGTTTTAAGCTTTGGTATTCAGGAAAGGCTAAGGGTAGGAATGTAGTAGGTATCATTACTGACAAGGAGTATATCGATGATGTTATGGAGGTGTACAGGAAGAGTGACCGGATTATTGGTATTAAACTTGTGGTTAGTGATGAGATTATAACTATTATTAGTGCCTATGCACCACAAGTAGAGTTGGACGCGTCTATTAAACAAGAGTTCTGGGAAGATTTAGAGGAGGTTGTGCAACGCGTACCTAGTGGTGAGAAGTTAGTCGTTGGTGGTGATCTTAATGGACATGTGGGGTCTAGTCGACACGACTTTGAGAGTATTCATTGAGGTTTTGGTTTTGGGGAAAGGAATGAAGCAAGGAATGGGATCCTGGAGTTTGCGATGCATATGACTTGAGTATAATGAACACTTGGTTCAAGAAGAGAGAATCACACTTGGTGACCTATAGAAGTGGAGGTAATGCGAGTCAGATTGACTTCTTCTTAGTAAGAAATGCTTGTAGAAAGAGTTACATTGGCTGCAAGGTTATTCCAGGTGAAAGTACTGCAACTCAACATAGACTTGTGGTACTTGATTTTCGAAGTAGGAGAATTTCAAGGAAGAGAAAACCACTAGTAGAACCTAGAATCAAGTGGTGGAGGCTTCAAGGGGAGAATCAACAGAGATTTCTAGCTAAGATGGCCACTACTGGTATTTGGTCGGGTAATATAGAGGATATGGATATAGATTCGACCTGGACTAAGATGGAGCATACCATAAAGGAGGTGGCGAGAGAAGTCTTTGGAGAATCTAAAGGAAGTGTGCCACCAAGTAAGGACACATCATGGTGGAACGAGGAAGTAAAGCAAGCGATAAAGAGCAAGCGAGAATGCTATACATTATTGGGAAAATGCAGGAGTGAGGAGAACTATGAGAGGTATAAGGAGGCTAGAAGAGAAGCAAAGAAAGCAGTAAAAGATGCAAGAGCAAAGGTGAATCATAAACTTTATGATAGATTGGATACAAAAGAAGTGGAAAAAGACATCTATAGACTTGCTCGTATGAGGGATAAGAGGACACGAGACATTGGGAGGGTTAAATGTGTGAAGGATATAGACCAAAGAGTGTTGATCGGGGATAAAGAGATAAAAGATAGGTGGAGTTCGTACTTCAATACCTTGTTTAATGGCAATCAAGAGCAGGATATTGGAGATATAACTATCCCTTCGAGTATGATTAATCGAGATTTTATGCGGCGAATTCAAAAGGGTGAAGTGGAAATGGCAATGAAAAAAATGGGATTAAAGAAAGCAGTAGGGCCGGATGGAATACCAATTGAGGTGTGGAGATGTTTTGGGGAGAGGGGAATAGATTTGTTAACAACACTATTCAACAAGATATGGAGAAGTAACACAATGCCGTTGGAGTGGAGGAAAAGTACTCTAATCCCTTTGTATAAGAACAAAGGTGATGTCCAAGATTGTGCCAACTATCGAGGGATCAAACTAATGAGCCATACGATGAAACTTTGGGAAAGAGTGATTGCACAACGGCTAAGAAAAATTGTGAATATTTCAGATAACCAATTTGGATTTATGCCCGGCAGATCGACTATGGACGCAATCTATCTTATGAGACAAATCATGGAGAAACATCGAGATAAAAAGAAAGATTTGCATATTGTTTTCATTGATTTGGAGAAGGCGTATGATAAAGTGCCAAGAGAGGTACTTTGGTGGGCTTTAGTAAAGAAAGACGTTTCAAAGAAATATATTGATATTATCAAGGACATGTATAATGGAGTTAGTACTAGTGTACGGACAAGCGTTGGGAAGACAGAAGAGTTCCCTATCACGATTGGAGTGCATCAAGGCTCTACACTTAGTCCTTTCCTCTTTGCCCTGATAATGGACGAAGTGACGAGGTCAATCCAAGATGATATTCCATGGTGTATGTTGTTCGCAGATGATATTGTGCTGATTGATGAGACAAAAGAAGGTGTTGAAAGTAAATTGGAGTTGTGGAGACACACTCTGGAATCTCGAGGTTTTAGGTTAAGCAGAAGCAAGAGTGAATATATGGAGTGTAAATTTAGCAAAGTTGGAAGCAGAGAGGCAGGAGTGATCACATTCGATGGAAAGATTGTCCAAGCTTCCGAGTTCTTTCGCTATCTTGGATCTATTATCCAAAAAGATGGAGAATTGGATGGAGATGTGGCTCATAGGATTAAAGCAGGTTGGTTGAAGTGGAAGAGTGCCACAGGGTTCCTTTGTGATCGTGGCATGCCAAATAGATAAAATTCCATCGTACGACAATTAGGCCTGCACTGCTTTATGGCACTGAATGTTGGGCCGTGAAACAGTGGCATATTCATAAGATGAATGTAGCGAAGATGCGTATGCTACGATGGATGTGTGGGCATACAAGAAAAGATCGATTGAGAAATGAGGTGATCAGGGGTAAAGTAGGAGTTGCGCCCATTGAGGATAAAATGAGGGAGCATCGTCTAAGGTGGTTTGGTCATGTGAGACGGAGACCGAGTGATGCATCGATTAGGACGCCTGAAGAATGGAGAAGTGATAAAATGGCGAGGGGTAGGGGAAAACCCAAGCAAACTTGGATTAAGGTGATTGAAAATGATACGAGTTTACTCGGAGTGGATGAAGATGTGGCGTTGAAGAGGCCGGAGTGGAGGGCGAAGATTCATGTGAATGATGGGGGTTGATCGTACTTTTATTATTATTTATTTATTTATTTTATTTCTCCATCTTTTTCCTCTCTCTCTCTCTTCCTTTTATCACGATGACATATGATGATTCATGTTAGCCGACCCCAAATTATTTTGGGACTACGGCTTTGTTGTTGTTGTTGTTGTTGTTGTATTTTTTAATAAATGAGGGTACAAATGTAATTTAAATTTTATTTCTTCTCATTTCATCTCAAAACTGTGGAGCAAGAGAAGAGAAAATTTGATGTTTCCATTCATTTCCTTCTTAACTCGGGAGCACATTCAGAAAGAATTAAATTCTCTCCTCTCCCTTTCCCTCCCCTCCCCTACCCTAGACACCGCCCAAAAAGAACGGGGAACCGGTGGGAGAACCGGAACTGAGAACCGCTATTCCCGGGAACCGTCAGAACCGAGAACAAGGAAGTTAAATAAACATAAAATATTACTATATGCTGGCATCATTCTTTACATATACTCCTTCCGTCCCACACTTATCGCTACTTATTTCCATTTGGGTGTCCCATACTTATTGCTACTTACCCAAAATATTCATTTTTCTCTCTCCTATCCACTCACAACAACTATTCTCTAACTTATTTTCTCTCTCCTACCCACTCACAATAGTTACTTTTCCAACATATTTTCTTAATCCCCGTGCCCTCCCATTTGGTAGAAATAAGTATGGGACGGAGGGAGTGTGAGAATCATGCATTTTTACATTCTAACTTGTGAATTTTACATATATATATGTGTTTACATAGAATAAGAAAATAATGTGTGAGAAATTGGGATACATGATTGACATGTGTTAAGTTTTATGAGATCTATATTAAGCTATATGTAAATTGTGTTACAATTGTTTGAAATGTGCATTGTATGGTATATGGGCATGTTTTATGTTTGAGTTATGGGTTTTAACATTCATAGAAAATTAGTAAGGGTGTTTAAATGAGTAAGGGTTGAGTTGTCTTGTGCTTAAGGACTTTTAGGTTGGAATAATAGAGAAATGTTGACTTTTGAGTCAATAAAGTTTATTCGAAAATGAATTGATGGGGTTACATTAAATTAAGGGGCAAAATGATCATTGCTCATCATTTAAAAAATTTGGAAAATTTTGGGTGATTTATTGTATTTTTATTTAATTTTGTGTAATTTCTAGAATTTATTTGAATTTATTTGGAATTATATTGAAGAATTTAGGTGGAGTTGACTTTTTATTCAACAGGGGTAAAAGTGTCAAAATTCTGGGTTTGAATGTTGAGATTTGATTTTGGGTGTTGAAAATATTTTTGAGATGGTTTTAGGCAGCCATGGCTAGGCCATGACATGCCTTGGCATGCCTTTGGTGGCCTTGAATGCCCATTTTCTTCCCTTGCCCTTGCCTTGCCATGCCATGCCATGCCATGCCCCATTTTGTGCCCACATGCACTCCTCATCCAGCATGCTAGGAAGCCTCCTTTGTAGGCTTGGTCTGGCCTTCCTAGGTTTCCAAAGGAGGGCTCTTGGCTTTCTGGTTGGGCATCCTCGTATTTTCTCTTCCAATAGAATTTTTCAATAATTCCCGTAAGGCCCCTGCTCCAAGTTTGGTGGTGTATTATGATATGTATAGATTATAAAAAGGTATAAAATGAATATTTGAGATGCTATGATGGATGTAAAGAGGAAAGAAACTAAAATTGTAAAAATAAAATATAATTTGTAAGTTTTGATAATTTTCCGTTTAGTCCCTATAAGTAACCTCTGTTAGTTTTGTTATGATTTTAACATAAAACTTAACGGAAAAATTATGATTAGTATTTATTAATCCTAGATTAATACCAATAACTTGTGATTAGTGATCTAATATAAATGATGATCGGGTAATATTGCTATTAGTGTGACTAAGATTAATTAAAGTTACCTAGGGGTTACTTGACTCCACTAACCAAGTCTTTAACGATCTTATGACACCTCATGTTTTCTTAGTCGGTATAAATACCCCATGTGCTGGATATTTGTAGAGAGATCTTCATCTCTATCTTTCCCTACACACACCAAAAACACACAAGAAAAACCTAGGAGAGAGAAAATACATTCAACCTCAAAATTGGAAGTCAAGATCACCTCTTCTCATCTTCAAGCCTTCATTAAAGATGTAGAGCTCACTACAAGGAAGCTTTTGATCCAAGAAAATTTAGAATTCATTGGCTTGATATTTTCATCTCTAAGGTAAGATTTCTTTAAATCTTGTTATGATATTTCCATGGAATTTCTCTTATGTTTAAGTACTTTTAACACCATATGCAAATAGATACCCCAATCATCACACTGTTTACGTAACACTGAAAAAATAGTACAAATAGGATACTAGAAACTCAAAAGGTAGCCCAAGCCCTTCCCCAAAAATTGTAATGAGATGAAAAATCAAGGTAATATTTCCTCCCCTAATACTGAAGCCATTAGAGCCTCCTTCTCTTCCTGCAAATATGCCACAAGGATGCTAATTTTCTCTAGTTTCATTGAATCATGTATATTATATATACATAGATATGTGATTAAAATGTACCACCAAGACATTGAACTCAGTTTCCTCATCTATTGCTCTTGCTATGGCAAGGTCTTCCATTAGATCCTGTTCCCAAGCACACACATCAGTGTGTGATAAATTAGATCCAAAGTCAAAAGCTTACTTGAAACACTATAACAATAATTGAACCCCCTAATCATCGTCGAAAACATGCTTCTCCAAGAAGCTGTTCTAACAGCAGTAGCAATACTGCATGCCAAATGATCAAAGTGGTATTTATATTAATGTTAGGGTGCAGCACAGTCACTAAAAAGAAAGATATATATGAGTCCAGCCCCGTCTTGAGCATATAACATAAAACAAGAGAAAAGAATAACATACATCGGATGCAATTTTGAGTTGGCCATTCTGATCCTGCATATTTGAGAAATTTAAAATGAAGCTTAGAATTGATGAAATATAATCCCACATAAGTAAACTAGAAGAGTTGACATAGCTCACATTATTTAAGATGCAGAGATAGTCTATACCTTTACAGCAACAAAAAGAAATGGGTCAGATGGTATGCAGAACATATCCTGCTCAGAGGAGACAACAGAAGTTTATAATACATATACAGCACATACAACCTTGGCTTATGGGACTCATAAATATAAGCATGCGACACCAGAAAATCCATCTTTTCATGTTTCCTAAACACTCTTATAAGTACATCTCTTCCCACTAACAATGATTCCACAAGTAGACGAGTTAATAAGTTATAAATAAGAACACATGCAGCAGATGTCACAAAGCTGAATACTAGGAATTCGTGCATAAAGAATGTTTAGATTTGCCACCTATTCAGAAATATCCATAGCAAATGCAAATTGAGTTCCCTGACAAAGTTTTAATATTTTTTTTCAACCAAAGAAGAAAATTGTAGCTAAATTTGCTCAAAAGCCTTGAATGTAACATGTTGTTCACATTTTCTTCGCTCGAAACGATGGCAATTTACAAATGCTAGGGTATCATCAACGTATACCACGATTTCAACGAAATTTTTTTGTTTGTCCAGTATATTCACGCTTCAGCTGCGGAATGACACCAACTTCGGTAGAGATGGCATTCTTGATCCGGTAAATATCATATAGGCCATCATCATCATAAATCCCTACAACAATAAATTATTTAATCAGAAAAGGCAAATAAAAAAGACTCATTCACCCCCTAAATAATCCAATTACCTAATTATCTAGGTAATTTAATGTCCATATATAAGAGAGTAATTCAAAATCATGAATACATAAGGGTAGTATCGGTAAACAAGAGCAAACACGCCTAGGTAATAGTAAAACGTTAAATATTTTGAAAAAAAAAATAAACTCCTAAAACAAACAACATGTATTATGGAACGAGGAGAGTAATTACTAACTGTGCTTTTTAAGAATTTCATACAGATTGTTTGTATTCTTTAAAGATACGGCAATATCAAAATATTCGGCCTGTGTAAATACTTTCATTTGTCCTGGTTGTTTAGGGTTGGTACAAGCCCCATGAAAAGTGTACTCATGTTCCCAGAGTGTAAAATATACCCGCTTCTGAATATCAGGCCAAGCTTTCCAGGTAGCAGCTTCATTATTAACCTAAATCCCAGAAGGAAAAAAAATAAAAAAATAAATTCCATGTAGCAGCTTCATTATTAACCTAAATCCCACAAGGAAAAAACTAAATAAATAAATAAAATGAAAGAAACAAATAGGTATAATTAGACCAACGAAGAAAATAATACCTGACCAACAACAAAGCCTTTTCCATCATAATAGGAATCGATACATGTACGACCTGACCAAGCCTATACCATTTACTTGTTATCAATAGGCCAAACTCCATGGACCATGAAATTTTGAACTAGTTTCTCTTTTCGACAATGTTGAGGCCTCTCAAATTCAAATACGGCGCATAAAACGGGTTCAGCTATGGGGACCCGCTTTCTGTGCCGTATTCGAATTTGAAAGGCCTCAACATTGTCGAAAAGAGAAACTAGTTCAAAATTTCACGGTCCATGGACTCTGGCCTATTGATAACAAGCAAATGGAATTGGCTTGGTCTGGTCGTACATGTATCGATTCCTATTATGATGGAAAAGCCTTTGTTGTTGATCAGATATGATTTTCTTCGTTGGTCTACTCATACTTATTTGTTTCTTTCATTTTATTTATTTATTTATTTTTTTTCCTTCTGGGATTTAGGTTAATAATGAGGCTGCTACATGGAATTTATTATTATTATTTTTTTCTTCTGGGATTTAGGTTAATAATGAGGTTCCTACATGGAAAGCTTGGCCTGATTTTCAGGAGCAGGCATATTTTAAACTCTGGGAACACGAGTACATTTTTCATGGGGCTTGTACCAACCCTAACAACCAAGACAAATGAAAGTATTTACATAGGCCGAATATTTTGATATTGCCGTATCTTTAAAGAATACATACAATCTGTATGAAATTCTTAAAAGGCACGGTTAGTAATTACTCTCCCTGTTCCATAATACATGTTGTTTGTTTTAAGAGTTTATTTTTTTTTCCAAAATATTTGACGTTTTACTATTACCTAGGCGTATTTTCTCTTGTTTACCGATATTACCCTTATTTATTCATGATTTTGAATTACTGTCTTGTATATGGACATTAAATTACCTAAATAATTGGGTAATTGGATTATTTAGGGGGTGAACGAGTCTTTTTTATTTGCCTTTTCTGATTAAATAATTTATTTTTGTAGGGATTTATGATGATGATGGCCTATATGATATTTACCGGATCAAGAATGCCATCTCTACCGAAGTTGGTGTCATTTCGCAGCTGAAGTGTGAATATACTGGACAAACAAATTTTCTCGTTGAAATCGTGCTATGCGTTGATGATACCTTAGCATTTGTAAATTGCCATCGTTTCGAGCGAACAAAATGTGAACATGATGTTACGTTCAAGGCTTTTGAGCAAATTTAGCGACAATTTTCTTATTTGGTTGAAAAAAATAATATTAAGACTTTGTCAGGGAACTCAGTTTGCGTTTGCTATGAGTAGTTCTGAATATGTGGCAAATCCAAACATTTTTTATGCACGAATTCCTGGCATTCAGCTTTGTGACATCTGCTGCATGTGTTCTTATCTATAACTTATTAACTCGCCTACTTGTGGAATCATTGTTAGTAGGAAGAGATGTACTTATAAGAGTGTTTAGGAAACATGAAAAGATGGATTTTCTGGTGTCGCATGCTTATATTTATGAGTCCCATGAGCCAAGGTTGTATGTGCTGTATATGTATTATAAACTTCTATTGTCTCCTCTGAGCAGGATATGTTCTGCACACCATCTGACCCATTTCTTTTTGTTGCTGTAAAGGTATAGACTATCTCTGCATCTTAAATAATGTGAGCTATGTCAACTCTTGTCTAGTTTACTTAAGTGGGATTATATTTCCTCAATTCTAAGCTTCATTTTAAATTTCTCAAATATGCAGAATCAGAATGGCCAACTCAAAATTGCATCTGATGTATGTTATTCTTTTCTCTTGTTTTATGTTATATGCTCAAGACGGGGCTGGACTCATATATATCTTTCTTTTTAGTGATTCTGTTGCACCCTAACATTAATATAAATACCACTTTGATCATTTGGCATGGAGTATTGCTACTGCTGTTAGAACAACTTCTTGGAGAAACATGTTTTAGACGATGATTAGGGGTTCAATTACTGTTATAGTGTTTCAAGTAAGCTTTTGACTTTAAATCTAATTTATCACACATTTCACACATTGATGTGTGTGCTTGGGAACAAGATCTAATGGAAGACCCTGACATAGCAAAGAGCAATAGATGGGGAAACTGAGTTAACTGCCTTGGTAGTACATTTTAATCACATATCTATGCATATATAATATACATGATTCCAACTTGGAGGTCATGAGTTCGATCCCCCCTCCCCTAGAAGTTAGAGAGAAGATTTTCTCTCCTTAGGATTTGTCTCCTAGGCGCTTCTATTAATGATTATGTATTGAGTTAAATTATGATTTAAGTAAAAAATATTTAAAAAAAATAAAATAAAAAAAATAATATACATGATTCAATGAAACTAGAGAAAATTAGCATCCTCGTGGCATATTTGCATGAAGAGGAGGCTCTAATGGCTTCAGTATTAGGGGAGGAAATATTACCCAGATTTTTCGTCTCATTACAATTTTTGGGGATGAGTTTGGGCTACCTTTTGAGTTTCTTGTATCCTATTTGTACTATTTTTTTAGTGTTACGTAAATAGTGTGATGATTGGGGTATCTATTTGCATATGGTGTTAAAAGTCCTTAAAAGTCAACCTCCTTAAATTGCTTGAAAAGCTGAAAATGGACACTCATGCAGAGGAGGGAGTAATACATAATAGACATGTTTTTCTTACTAACTTTGTCTACTTGAGCCGGCCTGAGTTGTTTCATTTATTGCATCGAGCAGGCAATTTTGTCCAAGCTCCCATCACGTACTTCGTGTGATCAAATAACATTGATCTAGGATTGAGCCAAAGCTCTAACCAAATTTAGTAAGCGGACTTCATTTTCAGTCTTTATTCAGGGAAGGATGGAGTAGTACATAATTTGGATATGTTTTTGTAGTCGATTGAGCCTACTTGTGTAGAAGTTAATGCACGTAGCAAGGAGAAACTGATCCCCTTAATGAACATAGAAATCACGATGGCTTTTTATCTCACTCACTCCATATATATAAACCATATGGGTTATCGCTGACTTTGATCTTTACATTGTTGTACTGATCATTTAACAGTCTATCTAATCAGGTGGGGCTGGGGATAAAGCGTAACAAATGGATATTTCTGTTTCCCTATTTTAACATCTAATAAATCCCTTGCAGTTGGGAGTGCTTAAAATATCTTTTACTTGGTGACTGGACAGATGGTATACTATGTAGTTTCGGTATGCCTGTTATTAAAGAGTCTGAGCGGTACAACTGTCAAGTGATATGTCTAAACAGAAAAATTATGATGATACTAGCAAAGATGTGGCTCGCTAATGATGGAAACTATAGGGAGCTCTGATGGTTTACAACATTGAAACAGAAAGAGCAGCTTGAGGAATTTCATCTCCCAAGTGAAATTTCTGAGGCATTGCTACAGAAAACTGTGCCTTTTGGTTATGGTTATCTTCAGTTTCTAGACACGTAATTTAAAAATTCAGTATATTGTTTTTTTACAACGATTTGTTGCTTCAATTATGAATTACCTCATGTTAGATTCCCCTTTTCCTTCTGTTATGTGTTTTTCATCCAATCAATGGTTTGAATTGTTTCTACCCTATTCTTTTCCAACTGTAAACAAATGGGGTAAGATATTAGTGATTCATTCTTGCTAGGCATTTTAAGTGAAGGGTATCAGATCAGGTAACGGAATTTTACGTTATACTGCATTAGTTACCATCACATTTCATATTTCCCAAGTTTCAACCCTTAGGTCACTGACTTCTCATAATTATCCATTTGTCTTTATCAGAGCTGTTGCAGCTGAAGTTTGCGAAGAGCTTTTTAGTCCAATTTCACGCGCGCGCATCTGGGCGTCAGTTACAGATTCTGTCCAAGAATCCCTTCCTTGCTCATTTTACATTATTTTGCCCGGGAAAGATTTCTTTGTGACCTTGTTTTGGCACCAAAAACACTAGTTTTACACCTATATAAACCCCTCTAATTCACCTTTGAAGGGGAGGACTTTTTGTGACTAAGAAAACTATACACAAACCATTTCCAAGACATTTTCAAGGCAATTCACCAAGAAGTGTTTGAAGTCACTTGAAGCTTAGGCAAAACTCTATTTTTCTCCTCCCTTTCTACTTCATCTCTTCTCTCTTTCTTTTACTTTAATCAAAAGTGCAATCACCCAAACAATTTTGGGACATGACACCAAAGGCCACTTCACTCCATTGAAGTTGGCCAAGGAGTTATCTCCCTACATTCTGAACACCCCTTTTAAATTCCAAAACGATCGTGTCTACACTCCTCTTCAAGGCATGACCATCACCGAGGCCTTTGAAGCTCTTAAGGCCAAAGGGCAAGTTACTCCTCTCCAAGGGTACAAGCCCAATGCGATCCGTGCCAACCATGCCCAATGAGGGTGATGTCAATGTAATAGAGATAGGAGAGTTTTAGGAGACCACTCATTCAATTCCAATTGTGGATGAGGGCTCCAATGTTTTATGAAATTGACAGTTCTTGTTACGTTCTGACTTATGTTGAGGTAATGAGGGAAGTCCTAGAAAATAGGAAAAAGAGGCAAAATGGGAACGTCAACACGTTAACTCGATCTGGACGAGTCATAGCAAGCAATCCCACTACTTCTGCACCAAGCACCTCTTCTCAAAAATCACAAGCCCGTGACACTCCCGAGGATCCTTTGTTGGCACAACTCAAGAAGACTCAAGCCAATATATCCATTTGAGACCTCATTGCGTCCTCAAAGAAGCACCGAGATCTTGTCATCAGCAATCTCGACGACACATCAGTCTCTCCTGATACAACTCCCGAGGACCTTACTGCAATGATAGGCCACATACATTTTGGCAATGTCATCACTTTTGCCGATATGGACCTCCCACCATTTGGGTCCGATCACAATGAGGCCATCTATCTCAAAGTAAGGGCAATGGGAGACCTATTTCAAGAGTCTTGATTGACGGTGGTTCCGCACTCAACTTAATGCCTGGCCGAATCATGGGCATATTGGGGCTTAAGAGTTCAGATCTAAGCCTTCTACTCAAGTAATCCGAGGTTACGACAGCACTGCCCGCACAGTCATGGGTATGGTGGAAATAGACATTGAGTTTGGGAGTATGGTTATGTCCGTCCCGTTTCAAGTGCTCGATGTCCCCTCCTCATTCAACTTACTATTGGGCCGACCATGGATACACATTTCTAATGCCGTCCCTTCAACTCTCCATCAGTGTGTCAAGTTCAGAAATTGGGATGAAATAGTGACCGTCAACGCAAAAAATGTCACTATCCACAGAAATGGGGAACCCGTTCACCAAGTTTAGCATGGGTTAGAAGACTCCACCCTCTCCGGTGTCTCAATCAACGCCATCAACAAACAAGGGCGAAATGGATCATGAACCCTCGGCAATCACAAAGTCCTCCGTATGATGAGGAATATGAATTACTTCCCCGGTTTAGGCCTAGGGAAGCACCAACAAGGGAGAATGCAACCCGTGGAGGTCCCTTTCGTCAAGAATAAGTTTGGTTTGGGATATGAGCCTTCCGAAGACGACATGAGATACGAGCAAGCCGTCAAGAATGAAAAGGCCCGAGCTCGCAGAGAAGGCCGTTACTATGAGATTCCCAACTTAAGGCCTTATCGCAAGACACTAAACAGCTACTTTGTCCGTCAGGGGGAAGATGTCCCATACATAATCTTTCCTGAGCCATGGGTGAGCCATGGGTTAACTGCAAAGGCATCAGAAAGCCCGGTCTTGAAGTTTTTGCCGACTGTGAGATTCAGAAATCCGAAGGGGAACCAACTCCCATGTCACCCCGAGAATGTTGGGGGGAAGAAAGTGACCATAGAGTCCGAGACAGAGATTACCGTGGGAGAGGAGTTAACTGACCTACCTTCCATGTTCGAGGAATTTGCCATCATAGATGAGTGCCAAGTAAATGCCATCTCCGACGACACCGGCGAGCCTATCACCGTGGGAGAGGAGTTAACTGACCTAGCTTCCATTTTCAAGGAATTTTCCATCATATATGAGTGCCAAGTAAATTCCATCTCCGACGACACCGGCGCGGGAAGTGATCCTATCACCGAGGTCAAGCCGAGTTCCGAGCCGATCAACAACTGGTACTCAACAAAGGGACTCATGGTATCCGAAGAATTCCTGATCGAGAAAATGGGTTGCATACCGCGCAAGGTTACAAAGGAAGACTTGTTAACATTCACTTTCGAGTCCAAGAGTGTTTCCGACATCCTCACCCAAGAGGATATAGAGGCAATAGCCGAGCGTGTGTTCCCTTTCTTTGCTAATGAAAAATTTGATCTTTCTGAGTACCCCGAGATTGCAAACATCATGAATGATGAATTAACTAATAATGAATTTAATGAACTAGTTAATAACGATTCAAATAATGATGAAATTGACCACGAAAACGCAACATACTTAAATGAACTTGCTCAACAAGTCCGTAGTCGTGGTGAAAATGGTCCAGGGGCCGACGAAGAATTGCATGTTGTTAATCTGGGTACCGATGAGGATCCGAAAGAAACCAAGATCAGAAGCTTTTTCAAGGGGGAAGAGAAAGACAAATTGACTGCACTGCTCAGAGAGTTTGTGGATGTATTTGCATGGTCATACAAAGACATGCCGGGTTTAGACAGAAAGGTCGCCGAGCACAGGATTCCGATCAGAGATGACGCTAAGCAGACAAAACAGAAACTCAGAAAGATCAAGCTAGAATAGTCTTTACAAGTCAAAGAAGAGATAGAGAAGCTTCTCAGTGTGGGCTTCATCAAAGTTATTGAGTATCCGACATGGCTAGCCAATGTTGTGACAGTCAGAAAGGCTAATGGCAAGGTTCGTGTTTGTGTGGATTTCCGGGATTTGAACAAAGTTTCTCCGAAGGATGACTTCCCACTACCCAACATCGACATGTTAGTTGACTCCACTACCGCCTACGAGGTCCGCTCATTTGTGGACGGGTTTGTTGGGTATAATCAGATTCTCATGTCCGAAGAGGATCAACACAAGACTGCCTTCACAACACCGTGGGGCACCTTTTGCTACACAGTCATGCCATTTGGGTTGAGGAACGCTGGGGCTACCTATCAAAGGGCTGTGACAGACTTGTTTCACGACATGATTCACAAGGAAATTGAGGTCTATGTGGACGACATGATCATCCCTTCAAAGGGGACCGACGGTCAACAGTGCTATCTGCCCTTCGTTTAATTTTAAAAATCCATCGACTACCCACCACATTCATAGATGGATTTCTAGGAACCAAACTCCATGTATTGTTTTTGTGCATAGCCAGCAGTTCATCTTGCATTGCCGACTGCCAATGTAGATGAGGGGACGCTTGTTTTAGAGTTTGAGGTTCAAAGTCCATTGAGTTGGGAAGACTTGCAGAGAGGGCAATAGGAAGTGGATGCTTTGTTTAAACAGACTTGAGCTCTTTATAACCTTGAACTGGTGGAGATGTGAGAGGGGAATCTCCAAGAGTGCAAGGGACCGGGTTGTTGTTGAAGACAGGCCTTTCATTTGTGGACTGAGAAGAACCAGCAAGTGGCATAGAGGAGTCAGCTTCTGGGCTAGGGATGGGAGAGCTGATATGGGGCTGAGACTCATGGCCCAAATTATTTGTGGGTGAGAAGTGGCCCAAGTTGTGATGGACAGGGTCACCTTCGTCTGACTTGTGAGTTGGAGAATCACTGGGCTGGCCCAAAGGAGAGAATCTGTTAGTCATAGGAACCCCAGATGACAATTGTGGAGAAGGCGAGCTGCTGGACTGGGTTGCAGCCAATATGGGTTGGACTTGTGGGCCGAGACTTGGAATATGAGCTTGAAGTTGTGGCCAATAGAGGGGTAGGCACACAAGATGGGCCGTGGACGGTATTTGGGCTGGAAGTACCTGTGACAGATTGCTGTAACATAGGAAAAACAGTTTCGTCAAATAGTACATGCCGAGAAATATACATACGGCCCGTTGATTGATCGTAACACCGATACCCTTTTCGTAAATTGTCATATCCCAGAAAAATACAAGGCTTTGATTTTGGTTGTAATTTGTGTGTGTTGTAGGGTACAAGATGGGGAAAGCACAAGCAACCAAAGGTCTTGAGAAAAGTATAATCTGGGAGTTGTTTGAGCAATTTTTGAAAAGGGGAAATGTAGCCCAACTGCCGCATAGGTAAACGATTAATAAGATAAACTGAAGTGGTGAAAGATTCAAGCCAAAAAGATTGAGGTAGTCCAGAATGTGCAAGGAGGCACAAACCCATTTCAACAATATGTCGATGTTTTCGTTCGACAGTGCCGTTTTGTTGAGGAGTATGGGGACAAGTGTATTGATGCATAATGCCATGTTTTTGGAGAAAAACAATAAATTGTCGATTCATAAATTCACCGCCACCATCGGTTTGAACAGTTTTAACTGTATGAATAGAATGAATTTTACGACTTAATTGATTTTCGACTTGGATTTTGAAGGTAGTGAAAACATCCAAAACATCAGATGTACGAATTAAAGGTTTTTTGATACTTTGGACATGTTTCGGGTTTGTTCTATCCATGTCTATTGTTGGCATGGATCGAACTTTTGGATGCTTTGTTTGGGCAATGCTACTGTTTAAAGTTATTTTCTATTGCATAGTCAAAAAATATATATATAACTGCATGGCTGCGATGAAACCAACGTGAATAATTTAAAATTTTGTACAAGGTAACACGTCCATGTTACAACCAATTGTAAAAAACTTAAGTCCACAATTTGGACAAGCTCAAGAAGGTAATCAATATGTAACAAATACATTGGCCAACTTGCAACTTGAACAAATGTGGAAAACATGCGCACAGGCGAAGGTGTATGAACCTTTAACTTTTAGAAAGATATATAATCTTTAAACCTTTGAAAGGTGATAACCTTTAAAACCTTAGTACAAACTTCAGAAAATTAAGCATAAGTTTTAACATTAATATGCTTACTTGAATATTCATATAAGTTAGGCTTTCATCCAGCATGATGTCAGCAAGTTTGACTGATTTCATCTTGAACAGTCCAAGTTGTTGTCTCTGGCAATTCGTCTGAACATATTGACCTAGTTGACCTGTGTTGGAATTTTGAGTTGCCTTGCAAAACAAACACATGTTAGGGGTGGGTGTTAGCTTGGCTAACACCCCTCCGATGCTTAAGTCAGTAAGTGTTCAAGAAAGATTAATAATTTGAAATAACAAAATTGAAATAAAACTCAAATAAATCATACCTGATATTTGGAATTGAATGGACAAGCTACAACTTACATGTAATAATCTTTAAGATTGACGGCATTCCAACTCCTTGGTAGGGATGGCCAAACCGGACCGGAACCGGAAAACCGGACCGGAACCGGACCGGAAAAGCCCGAAACCGGAGCAAACCGGGGAGTAAACCGGAACCGGAGTAACCGGAACCGTGGTAAGCGCGGGCCGGTTCAGGGTCACATATATGGCGAACCGGAACCGGATCGGAACCGGATCGGCATTTCCATTAAAAAAAATAAAAATCCCTTATTTTTCAATAAATTTTAACATGTTTATTCATTAGTGTATGATAAAATAAAAATCTCTTGTCTTTTAATAAATTTGAACATGTTTATTCATTATTGTATGATAAAAAAAAATAAAAAAAGGTAGCTTGGACTGAACCGGAACCGGACCGGAACCGGATTGTGATGACCGGAACCGGAACCGGTGTAAGCGCGGGCCGGTTCAGGGTCACATATATGCCGAACCGGAACCGGCGGTTCCGAACCGGAACCGGGCCCGGAACCGGTTTTGGTCATCCCTACTCCTTGGTATTCTAATGCCATCCAAGGTGGAGAGCCAATATGCACCTTTACCAGCTTCTGCATCAATAAGGCAGGGACCTTCCTACTTGGCTGCAAGTTTGCCTGCATTCAGTTCCCTTGTGTTCTGAAAAACTTTTCTGAGCACCATGTCTCCAACTCGAAATCTCCTAATGCGCACATTCTTATTGTAAGACTTGGCAATTATCTGTTGATAGGTCGCCATCCTGATCTTGGCCAAATCTCTTAGTTCATCGATAGTATCAAGATCTTCTGCAAGTATTATCTGGTTGTCCTTTGGAGTTATTAAACCATATCTAGCTATTGGGATAGAAAATTCTACTGTAATTACAGCTTCAGTCCCATAAACCAAGGAGAAGGGAGTTTGGCCGGTTGCATTCTTAGGAGTTGTCCTATCTGCCCATAGTACTGGTGGCAACTCTTCAGCCCATCTTCCTTTCTTTTGATCTAAACGTTTTTTCAAGTTGTTCACAATCAACTTGTTGCTTGATTCTGCTTGACCATTAGCTTGAGGATGTACCGGTGTAGAAGTAATCAGCTTGATTCCCCACCTTGTGCAGAAGTCTTGGGTTTTCTTGCTATTGAACTGAGAACCATTATCACAAACAATTTCTGAAAGGACTCCAAACCTGCTGATGATATTTCTCTTTAAGAATGAAATCACTTCTTTATCTCTAACTTGGACGAAGGCTTCAGCTTCGATCCATTTTGAGAAGTAATCAGTCAAAGCTAACATAAATACTTTACCCCCAGGTACCTTTTCCAACGATGTCCATTCCCCACTGCATGAAGGGCCAAGGTGATAGTATAGGATGAAGTGGTTCGGCAGGTTGGTACAGGATGTTGCTATGTCTCTGACAAGCATCACATTTCTGAACATAATTAATTGCATCCTGGTGTAGACACCCCGCCTTGGACCGCTCACCCCGATTGCACACTTGATTTTGTGTTTCTCCCTCTTTTAAGTGTTTCCTGTTAGTTTCTGTTACTTTGGTTAAGTTCCAGACGGACTCCGTTAAGTCCCGGGACTAAACTGAATAACAGTTCTAACTTTCTAGTCCATTCTGTCAAAAATTGCTTCTCAGAGTCGCGCGCTTCCGCCCCCTGAGGCCAGACGCGCGCGCCTTCCGCCGCCTAGGTGGGATGCGCGCGCTTCTGGGGCGTGTCAGTTACAGATTCTGCCCAAGAATCTCTCCCTTGCTCATTATACATGATTTTGCCCGGGAAAGATTTCTTGGAGACTCCGTTTGGCTCCAAAAACAGTCACTTTTCAACTATAAAAACCCCTCCAATCCATCATTGGAGGGGGACCTTAGACATCATTACTTTCAAACCTTTTTACTTACTTCTTTCCTAGACTTTTTCTTGGGACTTCTTCAACAAAGTATTCAACCTCTTCTTCAAGGCTTTACAAGAGGTTCTTTTTGAAGGATACTATAAGTAAATGTCTTAAACATTTCTCCTCTTCTTCTTCTTCTTCTTCCTCTTCTTGGCTTTACAAGAGGTTCTTTTTGAAGGATACTATAGGTAAATGTCTTAAACATTTCTCCTCTTCTTCTTCTTCTTCCTCTTCTTCTTCTTCTTCTTCTTCTTCTTCTTCTTCTTCTTCTTCTTCTTCTTCTTCTTCTTCTTCTCCTCCTTCTTCTCCTCCTTCTCCTCCTATTCAACCTCTTCTTCAAGGCTTTACAAGAGGTTCTTTTTGAAGGATACTATAGGTAAATGTCTTAAACATTTCTCCTCTTCTTCTTCTTCTTCCTCTTCTTGGCTTTACAAGAGGTTCTTTTTGAAGGATACTATAGGTAAATGTCTTAAACATTTCTCCTCTTCTTCAAGGCTTTACAAGAGGTTCTTTTTGAAGGATACTATAGGTAAATGTCTTAAACATTTCTCCTCTTCTTCTTCTTCTTCCTCTTCTTGGCTTTACAAGAGGTTCTTTTTGAAGGATACTATAGGTAAATGTCTTAAACATTTCTCCTCTTCTTCTCCTCTTCTTCTTCTTCTTCCTCTTCTTCTCCTCCTTCTTCTCCTCCTCCTCCTCCTCCTCCTCCTTCTCCTTCTCCTCCTCTCCTCCTCCCTCCTCCTCCTCCTTCTCCTCCTCCTCCTTCTCCTCCTTCTTCTCCTTCTCCTTCTCCTTCTCCTCCTTCTCCTTCTCCTCCTCCTCCTCCTGCTCCTCCTTCTCCTCCTCCTCCTCCTCCTCCTCCTTCTCCTTCTCCTTCTCCTTCTCCTTATTCTTCTTCTCCTTCTTCTTCTTCTCCTTCTTCTTCTTCTTCTTCTTCTTCTTCTTCTTCTTCTTCTTCTTCTTCTTCTTCTTCTTCTTCTTCTTCTTCAATCAAATGTGCAATCACCCAAAACCATTTGGGACATGACACCAACGGTCCTTTCATTACATTGAATTGGCCTAGGAGTCATCTCCCTACATTTCGAACTCTAAAACCCCTTTTTTATCATCATTTTAATAGGAAGAACACATTTATCTTTAAAAGTGAATTATGAACAAACAAGACCGACTTTGCTCGGGCGAAGTGGGTGTTTAAGTACTTCCCATTTCGTAACCTAACCCCCGAACCCCTCATCCCAAAGAATCTCTGTTTTCGTAAATCAAACTTAGGCTCATAAACATTAGGTTTTCTTACGTTCTTCAAAAAACGTGGGTGGCGACTCTAAAACATCAATTAGACATCCCTAGGGTGATTCACGCGCTCGAGCCTAAGCCGTGGTCCCGCCCCCGGGGTATCTACAGTGGCGACTCTGCTGGGGAATCTTGAGGGTTAAACTTGTGTTTCTGTTCATAATTCACTTTTCTGGGCATTCTGGAAATTGACATGGGAAGCGCGCGCCTCGGACCTTCATGGTCCAAACCACGCGCGTCCCGAGTCAAATTCCAGAATCGCCCGCCTTCCATGTGTTCTTCCTACTCTTCCTATTATTTCGTGCTAACAAACATTGCAGGGGTTCCATCACACAATCAGGACCAGGGCAATCCCCTGAGTCTATAAGTTTCTGATAATCTGACAGGTGAGCCCAGAAGCGGGCGCCTCCCAGTTTCTATGCGCCAGGCGCGTGCTTCCCACAACACTAGCCCGAGGCGCGCGCTTCTGGGCCAATTTCCAGGGCAATAACAGGTTTCAGTGACTGAACAGAACAGTGGGGTGTGGGCACAGTTGCCTGCATCAGAACAGAATTGAACCCTTGGATTGTTTAATTTTATGTTTTTATTTACCGGTCACACGGGTGATTCGGGAGTTGTAATTTACGTGCTTATGTGTTTTTTTATCTTTTCTTTTCAAAAAAAAAATATAAAAAAAAAAAATTTGTCACGTGATAGACCTCACACTACATGCACATTACTCCTATAAATTGCTCACTATCGAGTCGCACAAGTCCAACCCCAAACCCGTCGAGGCCCGTCCTAGAAAGTTTCAAGCTCCACTCGACCTTGGCTCTTTCGAAGCGGTAAACCTCAGCCCGTGGCGTAGTTCATGACTACATGCCGGGGGTGACCTTTAAACCTCTCTTTAGCCGAGCACAAAACCACACAATTCTAGTTAGGGTCTAACACTCCGTGACTCAAGTCGGTTTCCATGTACCGAGATTTCCCTAAACTAATGTCTTCAAATCATACATGCCAACTTGTTGAAACGGACGCAATAAAAATCCGTCCCCAAAAGTGGTTATTTTGGACGAAAATAAAAATCCGTCCCCGCATGTATGCTTTACTACATTAATTTAGTTTAATCCCGATACATGTAGGATTCACAAACGTGATGGAATCCGATGAGTATATGGGACCGCGAGATGGTCTATATACTAGTGTGACGATTCCATTATCTTCTTAGAAAGCCCAAAAGGGACCCATTCCCTCCGACTTATAAATAAAAAAAAAAGAGTCTTTTTTCTTATGTGGTTCGAGTCGTGTGCCCAACTGTGTGTTCTCAACCTCTTCATGGACCGAAAGTGTGAACCGAAACTGACAAGGGCTACTTCTCCAATTATAGGTCCGATTGGTATTCTCCGCATCTACAGAGATTCATCCAACAGGCTTGTCCGTGAAACGATCACTCCAACAGCTTCTACATCATCAATGGCCGGCGACTCCAACACCAACAACGCCATGACTCTCGAACAGCTTTCTGCCATGGTTCAAACACTCCAACAACAAGTCTCCACCCTTAACCAAGAGGCTCAAACCAAAGAAGCCTTGTGGCAAGCTCATGTCGACAGTCAAAGGGAGGCCCACGAGGCCGAGGTTGACCAACTGAAAGCTAAGCTCCTCAAGCTCTCCAAGAACAAGGGGGTTAATGACAATGAGGAATCCGAGTGGACCAATGGTTTGTTTGAAAGCCCATATGTCAGTGCCCGCACCAAAAAAGTGGGGGGACCAAGCACCGACAACAACGACCCCAAAATGGTCGATTCCATCATGGCCTACATTGATCAGAAATTCGACGGCCTCAACATGGGAAAAGGCTCCAACACAAGCCTTTATCAGTCATCCACCCTTAAGAGCACGATGGCCGCTCTCCCCGACAAATTCAAGATGCCCAACATTAGCAAGTTTAAGGGCAACTCATGCCCGATGGCTCACATCGAGACTTACATTTGGGCTATGGTACCGAAGAAGGTCTCCCCAAAAGTTATGGCTCAATGCTTTTCTCTCACCCTCGAGGGGGCGGCCAAGGATTGGTATGCAACTCTCCCGCTTACTGTCCGTCTTGATTGGGATGCCGCTATGTTTTCCTTCAAGAATCAATATCAAGGCAACACCACTCACCGGCCCACAAGGAAAGAGCTCGAGAATACCACTCAAAGAGACAACGAGTCCTTCATTGACTTCACAAGGAGATGGAATGACAAGCTCTCTGAAATTGTTGAGAGGCCGAACACAAAAGAGAAAATGGACATCTTCCTCAAATGTCTCAAGATTGATCTCCGTACCCACCTAAGTGGGGCTTGCTACTCCGACTTCTCCCAAATGTATGAGGCGGGGGTACGCATGGATGACTTGCTCAAGGAGATTAAGAAGGCCACTCATACCTACCGATACAAGGCCGCCTCTAGTTCAAACAAAGAGGCTTCTGTCAATGCCATTACCACCGACAAGGGGAACTACAAGAAGGTCCCTCCACCACAAGGCAAGCGGTTCCAAAACGACCGCGTCTACACTCCTCTCAATGGCATGACCATCACCGAAGCCTATGAAGCTCTAAAGGCCAAGGGAAAAATCACCCCTCTTCAAGGGTACAAGCAACCACAACCGCTCCGTCCCAATCACGCCCACCACAAATGGTGCGACTACCATCAATACACCGGCCACCTCACCAAGGATTGCTTCTCCATCCGCAACACCATCCAAGACCTCATAGACAAGAAGGAATTCATAATCCCTAATGAGGGTGGTGTCAATGTAATAGAGGTAGGAGAGTTTGAAGGAACCACTCATTCGATCCCAATTGTGAATGAGGGCTCCGATGATATGAATAAACTTGATAGTTCTTGTTATGTTGTGACTTATGATGAGATTATGAGGGAAGTCTTAGAGAATAGGAAGAAGAAGCTACAAGGGACCGTGAACGTGCTCACTCGCAGTGGCCGAGTAACAACGAGCTCAATCCCTCCTAATACTGCAGCAACCAGCACCTCTTCTCAAAGATCGCAAGCACGCGATATATCCGAAGATCCTTTGTTAACACAGCTCAAGAAGACGCAAGCCAACATATCCATCTGGGACCTTATTGCATCATCAAAGAAACACCGAGACCTCATCATCAAGAACTTGGATGACACATCAGTCTCTCCCGACACGACTCCCGAGGACCTCACAGCAATGATAGGTCACATTCACTTCGGAAATGTCATCACTTTCGCCGACATGGACCTCCCGCCATTTGGGTCCGAACACAATGAATCCATCTACCTCAAAGTAAGGGCAAGGGGGAGACCTATCTCAAGAGTTCTAGTAGACGGTGGTTCTGCACTCAACTTAATGCCAAGCCGAGTCATGGGCATACTGGGGCTCAAAAGATCCAATTTACGACCCTCCGCCCAAGTCATTAGAGGGTACGACAGCACTGCCCGTACAGTCATGGGAATGCTAGAAGTTGATATCGAATTTGGAAGCATGATCATGTCCGTCCCATTCCAAGTACTTGATGTCACCGCTTCATTCAACTTACTTCTGGGCCGACCTTGGAACCACAGTTCCAATGCGGTACTGTAGATACCCCGGGGGAACCCACGGCTTGGCTAGAGCGCGTGAATTATCCTAGGATGTCTAACTTGTTTTTAGAGTCGCCACCTATGTTTTGAGGAACATAAGAAAAACCTATTGATAATAGCCTAAGTTTGATTACGAAAACGGAGATTCTTTGTTTTGAGGTTCGGGGGTTAGGTTACGAGATGGGAAGTACCGAAACACCCATCCCGCCCAACTAAAGTTGGTCTTGCTTGATCAAAATCTACATAAATGATAAATGTTATTCTTCTTCTTCTTTAAATCATAAAAAGGGGTTTTAAAATAGAGTTTGGAATGTGGGAGATAACTCCTTAACCAACCTCAATGAGATGAGGTGATCATTAGAGTCATGTCCCAAAATGATTTGGGTGATTGCACTTTGATAAAACAAAAAGAAAGAGAAAAGAGATGAAGTTAAGAAGAGGAAAGAAATAACTTTACCTAGACTTCAAGAGACTTCAAACACTTCTTGATGAATTCTTTGGAGAAATCCTTTGGAAATGCTTTGTAAGTGTGAAATTTTAGTGTCTTATTGAGAATGTAAGATTGAGAGCCCAAGGTCTTTGAAAATGGAGGTAAAGGGGGGTTTTTATAGGTGAAAGAGAGATGTTTTTGGTGCCAAAACTCAGTCACCAAGAAATCTTTCCCGGGCAAAATCCTGTAAATTGAGCAAGGGAGAGAATCCTGGCCAAAAATCTGTAACCGACGCCCAGAGGCGCGCGCTTCCTGCTTTGGGGGCGGGAGGTGCGCGCGTCTGGATCCTCCTGTCGGAGGCGCGCGACTCAGAGAAGGCGATTTTGACAGAATGGACTAGAAAGTCAGCCCTGTTATTCAGTTTAGTCCCTGGACTTAATGAAGTCAGTCAGGAACTTAACCGAAGTGACAGAAACTAACGAGAAACACTTAAAATGGGGAGAAACACAAGATCAAATGTGCAATCGGGGTGAGCGGTCCAAGGCGGGGTGTCTACAGAGCCCCTCGACGACGTGGATTGCAAAGCAAAACGCGTCGACGAAAGTTAAAAACACCCGCCGAGGACATCACCAAGAAAAAGCAAAGACTCGATGAAAGCAGGAATTTGAAATTGCGAGAGATAGTGGTGCGCTCCCTGTGTGAGCGGCTTTTGTTGATAGAGGGGGTGGCATGATCCGTTAGGTGAACCTGCCGGCTGAATATGTTGAATGAGGCCGTTAGTGAACCTTTGAATGAGGCCGTTAGTGAACCTTTGGAGAGGCCGTCAGTGAACCTTTGAAGAGTCCGTTAGTGAACCTTTGAGGAGGCCGTTAGTGAACCTGTGAAGAGGCCGTTGGTGAACCTTTGGAGAGGCCGTTAGTGAACCTTTGTTGACGAATCCGTTAGTAAAATTCGTTGATGAAATATTGCTTTGAAGTCGCGTGCCACTTGGAGTCACACTTGACTTTTTGACTTGTGGGGTGCGGGCACAGTTAACTGCGACCAGAAGAATGTTCCTGCTGGGGATGAAATGTTGAGATTGACTCTTGAGGGGGGTATGGCACCCGTGACAGAACTTAGGGAGTTCGGAATCTGGAGAAGGACAGCCTACTTTTGAGTGGGAGTTTCTATCCTACTTTCAATCTTTGACATGCCTCAAGGGCGGACCAGAAGAAGGTGTGCCCAACTGGGTGTCCGAGGACCGGGGCGGTGTCTTGATTTAGGCTGGAGATTTCTGACAAGGCCTTTTCTGAAGTGATCTAGACTTGGGAGGCGCGCGCTTTCCTCTGTAGGCTTGGGACGCGCGCGCATTTCAGACCGCTGGCGGGTGGCTCGCGCATCTGGGAGACGGAATTCCGGGCTTGACATTTGCTGGCCAAAAGACCCCCCAACAGCTATAATATCAGCTTCTGTTCGACCACTTGATTCTCACAGCTCCTTTCTGCCATTTTTGAACATCATATTATTGCTCAACTTTGCTTGTGATCAACATTTTCCATGGCTTCCAATTCTTTTGTTCTTGATGCCAAGGTTGTTAGTGGGTATGAAAAGGACTTGGACACTTTTGTGTATTCTTTCAAGACCCATCCCAAGAAGGCCTTCATTAAAGACTTCGGGTTCCGAATTCTTTTCACTTTGCGGACGTTGAAGCCGGATTGGGATTTGTTGAGAGCTGCCGCGGCTTTTGGGATTGCGATAGCCATACCTTCAACTTTTCAGCTAATGAAATGGTGCCGACTGTTGATGATTTCGGGGCCATCCTTGGCATGCCTTTGGCCGGTCGGATTTCCGTCCCTAAATATCACCGTGGTGCCATTGACTCTTGGGTTGAGTTACTGAATCTCCCTGTTGAGGACGTGAGGAAGATGTTACACGGTACTGTGATTGACATAACTGAGTTGCCGATGTTCTTCAGTTTACACTAGGAGGATCCGGTGGTTCAATCTTTCAAGAGGAATGCCATGGCCGCTTGTCTCTTTAGTGAAGTACTGTTTGTCACACCCTTCGGGACTGCGGATGCGCAGTTGGCTGAGATTATTTTGCAAGCCAAGGAGCAACAATTTAGTATAATCCCTCTTATTGTAGGGGAGACGTTGCAAGGCCTTGATGAGTTACATAGGACGGACAAGATGTGTCGGGGAAGCCCTTTGCTCTTGACCATATGGCTCCGAGAACACTTCAAGATTTATTCCCCGGATGGTGATTTGTCTCCTTTTGCTGTTCATAGGAGGAAGCTGTTGATCTGGGATTTATCTGAAGATGGTTGGAAGAAATTCTTTGCCTCTCGGGTAACCGTCGATATTGCGTAGTGCCCTCCTTCTTGGGGTCTTCGTCCTTTTGTGGAATGGACTCTTGGTTTTCAGCACGTGGTTGTACCCGGCTTGAGAGATTCTTCATTTTACCAGTCCGAGCGGGTTCTGCGGCAGTTTGGTGGCCAACAGATAATTCCTTTTCCGAGGGACGGAATGCTTCGTCCAGTTGCTTACATGGGTCCGGACTTCTCGAGTGAGCTTCAGTCGGCTTGGGGAGATGATCGCAACCATTGGGCTTTTGCTCCTCTGCATCGGGGGAGTGTCTTCCTTCCCGAGAGCTACTTGGATTATTTGTTTGGCACCCTTTACCGTGGCATCACTTGGGTCGATGTGCTTCGTGCCGAGTTGTTGGGAAAGGGTTTTGAGCCTAGCAGTGCTTTGAGATATAGGGAGGCTGCTGCTGATTCGAGTAACATTCTTGCTGACCCTTTCGGTACTCCTTTGGATGACTTTTATGCTAAGAGACGTGCCGCAACACAGAAGGTTTCGGTGCGTATTAGTGCTCCTCCGTTATCCAAGAAGAAAAGGATTGAGAGACGATCGGGTGATCCTTTGAAGGCTAAGAGAAAATTGGACTTTTCTTAGTACCCTAAGAGATTGCAATTAAATTAGACCACTTTGTTTTAGGATTTAATGTTTTGATGTCTTTTGTTGCTCAATAAATCCGTTGTAATGGCTTGAATAACTCATTGAATGAATAAAAATTGCATCTTGTTATTAAAAGTGAATTGGGTATTTTTGATATGTTTTAGACCGCACCCGAAGGTTGCCTACGCTCCTCCAGTTGGGAGGCTCAGGTCTCCGTAGTTCAAACAAACAAAGACCATTTTTTTTTGGTGCACCCTGTTTTTTGCATAGACCGCCCTTTCGGGTTTTCAATCTAGCGGGCTTCTTTTTTGCACGTGCTCTAATTTTGCCTAGGCCGCCCTTGCGGGTTTTCAACCTAGCGAGCGATTTTTTTTTTTTTTTTTTTTTTTTTTTATGGTCTTTGTTTATTAAGCATAGAACCTCTTGAGCTTGTCGAGGTTGACCTCCTTTGGCAGCTGGTCACCATCTAAATCCACGAGTTGGACTGCACCGCCGCTTAGTATCTTTTTGACCACGTACGGACCGATCCATCGGGGTCCCCATTTCCCTAGGGGATTCATGGCATTAGGAGGATGTTGTCTTAAGACCAAATCTCCCACATTGATGTTTCGAGGCTTCACCTTTTTGTTGAAAGCTCTTGCCATCCTTTGCTGATACGCCCTTGTGCGTTCGAGTGCTCTTAGCCTTTTCTCGTCGAGTAAGGCTAGCTGTTCATATCGACTTTGCATCCAGTCGACCTCGTTGACTTGATTCTCGAGGAGGACCCGTAGAGATGGGACTTCAAGTTTGATTGGGAGTACGGCTTCAGAACCATAGACTAATGCATAAGGAGTTTCTCCTGTTGCTGACCGTATTGATGTGCGGTAGCCCCACAATGCTAATGGTAGCTTCTCGGGCCAATCCCTTCCTGTTGAGGCCATTTTCTTGACAATGGTCTCGATGGTCTTATTTGCTGCTTCAACCGCGCCATTTGCTTGGGGACGGTAAGGAGATGACTTGTGCTTGGTGATCTTGTATTCTACCAAAAGTGCATCCATTTCCTTCTCAAAGTTAGAGCCGTTGTCGGAAATGATTTCATGAGGCACGCCATATCGGCACATGATATTAATCTTTACAAATTCGGCCACTTTCTTGGCGTTGAGGGTCCGATAGGCTTGTGCTTCGACCCACTTTGTGAAGTAGTCGACGGCCACTAGGACGAATGACTGCCCATTGCTTCCGGCAGGATGGACTTTACCGATGATGTCTATCCCCCAACAAGAGAAAGGCCAAGGTGTGACCATGTTGTAAAGTTGCGAGGGTGGAGCATGTTGCAGATTAGCATGGAATTGGCACTTGGCACACCTTTTGACTTTCTCGATACAGTCTCGTTCCATAGTGCTCCAATAGTAACTAATGCGGAGTATCTTCTTGACTAGCATAAACCCATTCATGTGGGGTCCACACTCTCCTTCGTGCACTTCACACATTATCTCTTGAGCTTCGGCCTCATTGGCGCATAAGAGATTGATCCCGTCGTGGTGCCTTTTGTAGACTCGGTCCCCAATCAGTACGTACCGAGAGGCTAGCCTTTGTAGAGCCGCTTGAGACTTCTTAGTGCTATTCTCGGGATAAGTACCATCTTTGAGGAAATTCATGATATCCGAATACCACGGAGAGTTTGTTTGAATCTCGTTGATCTCGATACTCATGCAGTACGCCGGACTGTTCCTTCGGGCAATTTTGAAAGGCTTTACCATTTTCCCTCTGGGCATTTCGACTAATGAAGCTATGGTGGCCAGTGCATCGGCGAGGCGATTTTTATCCCTTGGCAGGTAGTTGAAAGTGATCTCTTGGAACTGTTCAACCAATTCTTCAAGGTGCTGAGCATACCGTTGGAGGGTCGGGTCTTAGATTCGCCATTTACCCGATTGCTGATTGATAAGGAGCAAAGCGTCGCCGAATACTTCTAGTTCCGTGACGTTTCTTTCGAGAGCTGCTTCGAGCCCTGCTATGCATGCTTCGTACTCGGCAATGTTGTTGGTAGCCTCGAATTCCAGACGGATGGCAATGGGAGTGTAGATGTCCTTTGGATCGACAAGCAATACTCCTATACCAAAACCGTGTTTATTGGCGGCGCCATCGAAAAAAAGTTGCCACTTATTTTCCTCGGTTGCAGTACAAATTAAATGCTCGTCGGGGAACTGTACGTCTTCCCCCTTCACTTCGTCACATGGGAATTCGGCAAGCTGGTCACTGAACACTTTCCCCCTGACGGATTTTAGTGTGACGTAAGTGATATCATAGCCGGCGAGCATGAAGTACCATTTGGCTATTCTTGTTGACATGAAAGGCTTCTCGAAGATGTAGCGGAGCGGGTCCACCTTTGCTACTAGCTTGATCGGAAAAGCTTCCATATAGTGTTTGAGCTTTTGAGTAACCCAAACCAATGCTGCACATGACTTCTCTAAGACAGAGTAGTTCTTTTCGCCTCCTTGGAATCGGCGACCGACAAAATAAATGCCATTCTCCTTTGTGGACTCTCGTTGCTCTTGTGCTAACATAGCCCCTAGGGCTTCATCATTGACAGTGAGATAGAGCAAAAGAGGCTTCTCCTTGTGTGGCGGAACTAGAACAGGAGGGCACGTCAAGTAATGCTTCACTTGGTCGAAGGCTTCTTGGCACGCGTCGGTCCATTCTAGAGCCACATTCTTCTTGAGTAGCTTGAAGATTGGCTCGCACATGGAAGTGAGTTGGTGCACAAACCGACTGATGTATTGCAGTCTGCCCATGAAACCTTTGATCTCTTTCTGCGTCTTTGGAGGAGGCATGTCAATGATTGCCTTGATTTTGGAGGGATCTACTTCAATTCCCCTTTCAGTGACCATATAACCAAGGACTTTGCCTCGGATAATCCCGAACGTGCACTTTGCAGGGTTGAGCCTCATCTTGTGTTGACGAAGCCTTTCGAAGAACTTGCGGAGATCGATTAAATGTTGACCATCGGTCCCTTTGGAGTGAATGATCATGTTGTCCACATAGACCTCGATTTCTTTGTGAATCATATCGTGGAACAAGTCTGTCACGGCTCTTTGGTAGGAAGCCCCAGCGTTTCTTAACCAAATGGCATGACTGTGTAGCAAAAGGTACCCCACGGTGTTGTGAAGGCTGTCTATGTTGATCTTCCTCGGCCATGAGAATCTGATTGTACCCAGCGAACCCATCCACGAATGAGCGAACCTCGTAGGCAGCAGTGGAGTCGACCAGCATGTCGATGTTAGGGAGTGGAAAATCGTCTTTCGGGGAAGCTTTGTTCAAATCCCGGAAGTCCACACAAACTCGAACCTTGCCGTTTGCCTTTCTGACTGTCACGATGTTGGCTAACCATGTCGGATACTCGATAACCTTGATGAAACCCACACTGAGGAGCTTCTCGATCTCTTCTTTGACTTGCAGAGACCATTCTGGCTTGATCTTTCTGAGCTTCTGTTTTACCGGCTGGGCATCTTCTCTGATCGGAATTCTGCGCTCCGCTACCTTTCTGTCCAAGCCCGGCATGTCTTTGTATGACCATGCGAACACATCCACGAATTCCCATAGTAGTGCAGTCAATCTGTCTCTGTCGTCCCCCTTGAAGAAGCTTCCGATCTTAGTTTCCCTTGGCTCTTCGTCGGTACCCAGATTAACAACATGCAATTCTTCGTCAGCCCCTGGACCATTTTCACCACGACTACGGACCTGTTGAGCAAGTTCATTTAAGTATGTTGTGTTTTCGTGGTCTATTTAATCATAATTTGAATCGTTATTAACTTGTTCATTAAGTTCATTATTAGTTAATTCATCATTTATGATATTTGCATCTCAGGGTACTCAGAAATATCAAATTTTTCATTAGCAAAGAAAGGAAACACACGCTCAGCTATGGCCTCCATATCCTCTTGGGTGAGGGTATTAGAGACACTCTCGGACTCGAAAGTAAGTGTGAGCCGTTCTTCCTTTGTTGCTGTGCGGGGTATGCAACCCATTTCTTAGACTAAGAATTCCTCAGATACCACGGGCCCTTTCGTAGAATACCAATTGTTGATCGGCTCGGAGCTTGGCGGGATCTCACTGATAGTCTCATTCATGATGACGGTGTCATGGATGGCGCTGACTTGGCATTCATTCATTATGGCAAGCTCTTCGAACATGGAGGCTAAATCTTTCGGTTCTTCCCCCACGATGATTTCTGTCTCGGACTCTATAGTCACCTTCCTTCCCCACCATTCACGGGGCGACATGGGAGTTGGTTCCCTTTCGGATTTCTGGATCTCACAATCGGAGAAGATTTCGAGACCGGGCTTTTTGACACCCTTATTGTTAACCCATGGTTCGGGAAAGATCATGTATGGAACGTCTTCCCCTTGGCGGACAAAATAGCCATTCAACGTCTTGCGGTAAGGCCTTAGATTAGGGACCTCATAACGATGGCCTTCTTTACGAGCTCGGGCCTTTTCATTCTTGATCGCTTGCTCTTGTTTCAAGTCTTCTCTGGAAGGCTCGTACCCCAAACCGAATGTGTTCTTGACAAATGGGACTTGCACAGGATGTAGGATTCCTTGTTGATATTTCCCTAGGTCTAAACCAGGGAAGTAGTCCATATTCCTCATCATGCGGAGGACTTTGTGATTGCTGGGGGTCCATGATCCGTTTCCCCCTTCTTTGTCAATGGTGTTGATTGAGACGCCGGAGAGAGTGGAGTCTGGTAAACCATGCTGAACTTGGTGGACGGGCTCACCTTTTCTGTGGATAGTGACGTTTTCGGCCATGACGGTCACTATTTCATCACCATTTCAGATCTTGACACATTGATGGAGAGTTGACGGGACGGCATTAGAATTGTGAATCCATGGTCGACCCAAAAGCAAGTTGAACGAGGCTGGGATGTCAAGCACTTGGAATGGAACGGACATGACCATGCTCCCAAACTCAATGTCTATTTCGATCATGCCCATGACTGTACGGGCGGTGCTGTCATAACCTCGGATTACTTGAGTAGAAGGCTTCAAATCGGAATCCTTAAGCCCCAGTATGCCCATGATTCTTCCAGGCATGAGGTTGAGTGCGGAACCACCGTCCACTAAGACTCTTGAGATGGGCCTCCCCCTTGCTCGTACCTTGAGGTAAATAGCCTCGTTGTGGTCGGAACCAAATGGTGGAAGGTCCATATCAGCAAAGGTGATGACGTTGCCAAAATGAATGTGACCGATCATTGCCGTGAGGTCCTCGGGAGTAGTATCGGGAGAAATTGATGTATCATCGAGATTGCGGATGACAAGATCTCGGTGTTTCTTTGAGGATGTGATGAGGTCCCAAATAGAGATGTTGGCTTGAGTTTTCTTGAGTTGGACAAGTAGAGGATCTTCGGGAGTGTCGCGAGCTTGCGGCCTTTGAGAAGAGGAGCTTGGTGCGGAAGTGGAAGGGTTGCTTGCTATGACTCGACCGGATCGAGTTAGCATGTTGACGTTCCCATCTTGCTTATTTTTCCTATTCTCTAGTACTTCCCTCATTACCTCATCGTAAGTCACAACATAACAAGAATTGTCAAGTTTATTCATAACATTGGGGCCCCCATTCACAATTGGGATTGAATGGGTGGTCCCCTCGAGTTCTCCTATCTCTATTACATTGACATGTTCGCCATTAGTCACTACAAATTCTTTCTTGTCTATGAGATCTTGAATGACATTGCGGGGAACGAAGCATTCCTCAGTGGTGTGGCCACTATATTGGTGGTAGCCACAATATTTGTGGTGAGCATGATTGGGGTTGACCGTCTTGGGTTGGTACCCTTGTACGGGTGTGACTTGACCCTTTGCTTTGAGGACTTCGAAAGCTTCGGTTTGAGTCATGCCTTGGAGAGGCGTGTAGACACGGTCATTTCGAGACTTCTTCCCTTGGGGTGGAGGAACCTTTTTGTAATTCCCCTTGTCAATAGTGACGGCGTTGACCGAGGCCTCTTTTGTGGAGTTGGAAGCGGCCTTGTAGCGGTAGCTAGGAGCACTTTTCTTGACTTCCTTGAGCAACTCGTCCATTCGGACCCCCGCCTCATACATTTGGGAGAAATCCGCATAGCAAGCCCCACTTAGGTGGGTGCGGAGATCAATTTTGAGACATTTGAGAAAGATGTCCATTTGCTCCTTGGTATTTGGCCTTTCCACAATCTCGGAGAGTTTATCATTCCATCTCCTTGTGAAGTCGATGAAGGACTCGTGGTCTCGTTGAGTAGTGTTCTCTAGCTCTTTCCTTATGGGCCGGTGAGTGGTGTTGCCTTGGTATTGGTTCTTGAAGGCAAGCATGGCGGAGTCCCAATCAAGACGGACATTGAGCGGGAGAGTAGCATACCAATCTTTTGCCGCCCCCTCGAGAGTGAGAGGAAAGCATTGAGTCATCACCTTGGGGGAGACCTTCTTCGGAACCATTGCCCAAATATAAGTCTCAATGTGAGCCATAGGACAAGAGTTGCCCTTGAATTTGCTTATGTCGGGCATCTTGAACTTATCAAGAAGAGCGGCCATAGTACTCATGAGGATGGATGGTTGATAAAGGCTTGTGTCGGAGCCTTTCCCCATGTTGAGCCTATTGAATTTTTGGTCGATGTAGGTCATGATAGAATCCACCATTTTGGGCTCATTGTTCTCGGAACTTGGCTCTCCCACTTTCTTGGTGCGGGTGTTGACATAAGCACTTTTGAACAAACCTTCGGTCCATTCGGATTCATCATCGTCATTTTTTCTCTTCCCCTTGGCAAGATTAGTGAGCTTTTCTTTCATTAGCTCCATCTCGGCCTCGTGGGCCTCCCTTTGGCTGTCGAGGTGGGATTGCCAAATGTCGTCTTTGCTTTGTGCCTCCTTATTAAGGGTGGAGACTTGCTCTTGGAGGAGTTGGACCATGGTTGCGAGTTGCTCGAGAGTCATGGTATTGTTGGTGTTGGAGCCGCCGGCCATTGTTGATGTAGGAGCTGTTGGAGTGATCTCTTCACGGACTAACCGATTTGCCGAATCCCGGTAGACTCTGTAAGTACCAATTGAACCTATATTGCAGAAGAGGCCCTTGTCAGTCTTGAGTAACACTTGCGGTCCACGAAGAGGCTTAGAACACACAGTTGGGCACACGACTCGAACCACATAAGAAAAGATTTTTTTTTTTTTTTTTTTTTTTTATAAGTCGGAGGGAATGGATCCCTTTTGGGGTTTCTAAGAAAATAATGGAATCGTCACACTAGTATATAGACCATCTCGCGGTCCCATATACTCATCGGATTCCATCGCGTTTGTGAATCCTACATGTATCGGGATTAAACTAAATTAATGTGGTAAAGCATACATGCGGGGACAAATTTTTATTTTCGTCCAAAATAACCACTTTTGGGGACGGATTTTTATTGCGTCCGTTTCAACAAGTTGGCATGTATGATTTGAAGACATTAGTTTAGGGAAATCTCGGTACATGGAAACCGACTTGAGTCACGGAGTGTTAGACCCTAACTAGAATTGTGTGGCTTGTGCTCGGCTTGAATATGAGGCTCAAAGGTCACCCCCGGCATGTAGTCATGAACTACGCCACAGGCTGAGGTTTACCGCTTCGAAAGAGCCAAGGTCGAGTGGAGCTTGAAACTTTCTAGGACGGGCCTCGACGGGTTTGGGGTTGGACTTGTGCGACTTGATAGTGAGCAATTCATAGGAATATGTGCATGTAGTGTGAGGTCTAACAGGTGACAAAATATTTTTTATATATATTTTTTTTTTCGAAAGAAATAAGAAAAAAAAATAGAACATAAAATTAAAACAGTCCGAAGTTCAGAATAACCACTGATGCAGGCAACTGTGCCCACACCCCCATCATACTGCTCTGTTCTGAGACCTGTTTCTATTCTGGGAACCAACCCAGAAGCGTGCGCCTCTGAGTGTTGATACGAGATGCGCGCGCATGGCGCGATGCTATTGGGAGGCGCGCGCTTCTGGGCACACCTGTCAGATTGTCAGATTTTGGACTCAGAGGATTGCCCTGGTCCTATGTGCATATTATAACCCCTGTAGAAATGATTAGTGGAGAATAGCAGAAGAAGAAGATGAAGAAGATGAAGAAGTGGGCGATTCTGGTCCTTGATGCGGGATGCGCGCGCCTTAGGCTGAAGAGGCCAGAAGCGCGCGCCTCCCCCATCAGGAGTCAGAATGCCCAGAAAAGATGTAGATTTTGATCAGAATGCAAGTTTAACCCTCAAACGTCCCCAGCGGAGTCGCCACTGTAGATACCCCGGGGGAACCCACGGCTTGGCTAGAGCGCGTGAATTATCCTAGGATGTCTAACTTGTTTTTAGAGTCGCCACCTATGTTTTGAGGAACATAAGAAAAACCTATTGATAATAGCCTAAGTTTGATTACGAAACAAAAATTCTTTGTTTTGAGGTTCGGGGGTTAGGTTACGAGATGGGAAGTACCGAAACACCCATCCCGCCCAACTAAAGTTGGTCTTGCTTGATCAAAATCTACATAAATGATAAATGTTCTTCTTCTTCTTCTTTAAATCATAAAAGGGGTTTTAAAATAGAGTTTGAAATGTGGGAGATAACTCCTTAACCAACCTCAATGAGATGAGGTGATCATTAGAGTCATGTCCCAAAATGATTTGGGTGATTGCACTTTGATAAAACAAAAAGAAAGAGAAAAGAGATGAAGTTAAGAAGAGGAAAGAAATAACTTTACCTAGACTTCAAGAGACTTCAAACACTTCTTGATGAATTCTTTGGAGAAATCCTTTGGAAATGCTTTGTAAGTGTGAAATTTTAGTGTCTTACTGAGAATGTAAGATTGAGAGCCCAAGGTCTTTGAAAATGGAGGTAAAGGGGGGATTTTATAGGTGAAAGAGAGATGTTTTTGGTGCCAAAACTCAGTCACCAAGAAATCTTTCCCGGGCAAAATCCTGTAAATTGAGCAAGGGAGAAAATCCTGGCCAGAAATCTGTAACCGACGCCCAGAGGCGCGCGCTTCCTGCTTTGGGGGCGGGAGGCGCGCGCGTCTGGATCCTCCTGTCGGAGGCGCGCGACTCAGAGAAGGCGATTTTGACAGAATGGACTAGAAAGTCAGCCCTGTTATTCAGTTTAGTCCCTGGACTTAACGAAGTCAGTCATGAACTTAACGGAAGTGACAGAAACTAACGAGAAACACTTAAAATGGGGAGAAACACAAGATCAAATGTGCAATCGGGGTGAGCGGTCCAAGGCGGGGTGTCTACAGGTACCTTCCACTCTCCATCAGTGTGTCAAGATCAGAAATGGGGACGAGATAGTCACTATCATGGCCGAGAATGTCACCATCCACAGAAATGGGGGACAACCCGTTCACCAAGTCCAACACGGGATAGAAGATGCCACTCTCTTCGGCGTCAACACCATTGACAAAGAAGGGGGAAACAGATAATGGGCCCCCGGCAATCCTAAAGTCCTCCGCATGATGAGGAACATGAATCACTTTCCCGGTTTAGGCCTAGGGAAGCATCAACAAGGGGATATTGCACCTCGTGGTAGTTCCTTTTGTCAAGAACAAGTTTGGTCTGGGATACGAGCCTACCAAGGATGACTTGAAGTACGAGCAAGCAGTCAAGAATCAAAAGACCCAAGCTCGCAAAGAAGGTCGACAATATGAAATCCCTGGCTTGAGACCTTACCGCAACACACTAAACGGTTACTTTGTTCGCCAAGGGGAAGATGTTCCGTACATGATATTTCCCGAACCATGGGTTAACAACAAGGGCATCAGAAAACCCGGTCTTGATATCTTCACTGATTGTGAACTCCCGACGCAAGAAAAGGAGCCTACTCCAAAGTCACCCCGAGAGTGGTGGGGCAAGAAAGTGACTATAGAGTCCGAGGTAGAGGTTACCGTGGGGGAAGAACTATCCGATATAGCCTCCATGTTTGAAGAATTTGCCATCATGGACGATTGTCAAGTCAACGCCATCTACGACACCGTCGTCAGAAAGGAAACCATCAGTGAGATCCCACCAAGCTCCGAGCCAATCAACAACTGGTATTCAACGAAGGGGCCCATAGTATCCGAGGATTTCTTGATCTGAGAAATGGGTTGCATACCCCGCACATCAACAAAGGAAGAGCGGCTCACACTTACTTTCGAGTCCGAGAGTGTTTCTAATACCCTCACCCAAGAGGATATGGAGGCCATAGCCAAGCGTGTGTTTCCTTTCTTTGCTAATGAAAAATTCGATATTTCTGAGTACCCCGAGATTGCAAACATCATAAATGATGAATTAACTAATAACAAACCTAATGAACAAGTCAATAACGATTCAAATTATGATGAAATAGACCACGAAAACATAACATACCTAAATGAACTAGCTCAACAGGTTCGTTGTCATGGTGAAAATGGTCCAGGGGCTGATGAGGAATTGCATGTTGTTAATCTGGGTACCGACGAAGAGCCGAAAGAAACGAAGATTGGCACCTTCTTCAAGGGGGAAGACAAGGACAGATTGACTGCACTGCTCAGAGAATTTGTGGATGTATTCGCATGGTCATACAAAGACATGCCGGGTTTGGACAGAAAGGTCGCGGAGCATAGAATTCCGATCAGAGAGGACGCCAAGCCAGTAAAGCAAAAGCTCAGAAAGATCAAGCCAGAATGGTCTCTACAAGTCAAAGAAGAGATTGAAAAGCTCCTCAGTGTGGGTTTCATCAAAGTCATTGAGTATCTGACTTGGCTAGCCAACATTGTGACAGTCAGAAAGGAAAACGGCAAGGTTCGAGTTTGTGTGGACTTCCGGGATTTGAACAAAGCCTCCCCGAAAGATGATTTTCCACTACCAAACATCGACATGCTCGTCGATTCAACTGCCAACTATGAAGTCCGCTCATTTGTGGACGGTTTTGCCGGTTACAATCAGATTCTCATGTCTGAAGAGGATCAACACAAGACAGCTTTCACTACTCCGTGGGGGACCTTCTGCTACACAGTCATGCCGTTCGGACTAAGGAACGCTGGAGCTACCTACCAGAGGGCTGTTACGAATCTATTCCATGACATGATTCATAAAGAGATTGAGGTCTATGTGGACGACATGATCATCCATTCAAAGGGAACCAACGGTCAACATTTGATCGACCTTCGCAAGTTCTTTGAAAGGCTTCGACAACACAACATGAGACTCAATCCCGCAAAGTGCACTTTTGGGGTCATCAGAGGAAAGGTTTTAGGTTACATGGTCACTGAAAGAGGAATTGAAGCCGATCCCTCCAAGATCAAGGCAATCATTGACATGCCTCCCCCAAAGACGCAGAAAGAAATCAAAGGTTTCATGGGCAGACTCCAATACATCAGTCGGTTTGTGCACCAACTCACTTCCATATGCGAGCCGATCTTCAAGCTACTCAAAAAGAATGTGGCTCTAGAATGGACCGATGCGTGCCAAGAAGCCTTCGACCAAGTGAAGCATTACTTGACATGCCCTCCAGTTTTGGTTCCACCACACAAGGAGAAGCCTCTCTTTCTCTATCTCACTGTCAATGATGAAGCCCTAGGGGCTATGTTAGCACAAGAACAGCGAGACTCCACAAAAGAAAACGCTATCTACTTTGTCAGCCGCCGGTTTCAAGGAGCTGAAAAGAACTACTCTGTCTTAGAAAAGTCTTGTGCTGCATTGGTCTGGGTTACTCAAAAGCTCAAACATTATATGGAGGCCTTCCCAATTAAGTTGGTAACAAAAGTGGACCCGCTCCGCTACATCTTCGAGAAGCCTTTCATGTCAACAAGAATAGCCAAATGGTATTTCATGCTCGCCGGCTACGATATCACTTACGTCACACTCAAATCCATCAGGGGGAAAGTGTTCAGTGATCAGCTTGCTGAATTTCCGTGTGACGAAGTGAAGGGGGAAGATGTACAGTTCCCCGACGAGCATTTAATTTGCGCTACAACAGAGGAAAATAAGTGGCAACTTTTTTTCGATGGCGCAGCCAATAAGCATGGATATGGCATAGGGATGTTACTTGTTGATCCAAAAGACATGTATACTCCAATCGCTATCCGCCTCGAATTTGAAGCCACTAACAACACCGCTGAGTACGAAGAATGCATAGCGGGGCTCGAAGCAGCCCTCAAGAGAAATGTCACAGGTTTTGGAAGTATTCGGTGATTCCTTGCTCATCATCAATCAGACATCTGGAAAATGGAAGATTCAAGACTCGACTCTGCAACGGTATGGTCAACATCTCGAGGAATTGGTTGAACAATTTCAAGAAATCACCTTCAACTACCTGCCAAGGGACAGGAACCGTTTTGCTGATGCACTAGCCACCATCGCTTCACTGGTCGAAATACCTGAGGGTAAAATGGTGAAACCCTTCAAAATTTCCCGACGAAACAGTCCGGCATACAGCATGAGTATCGAGATCAACGAGGTCCAAGCAAACTCCCCATGGTATACAGATATCATGAATTTCCTCAAGAATGGTGCTTATCCCGAGAATAGCAATAAGAAATCTCAAATGGCATTGCAAAGATTAGCCTCCCGATATGTACTGATTGGGGACCGAGTCTACAAAAGACACCACGAGGGGGTCAATCTCCTATGTGTAAATGAGACCGAAGCTCAAGAAATAATGCATGAGATCCACGAAGGTGAATGTGGGCCCCACATGAACGGGTTTATGTTGACCAAGAAGATACTCCGCATGGGTTATTATTGGAGTACCATGGAAAAGGACTGCATCGAAAAGGTCAAGAGGTGCGCCAAATGCCAATTCCACGCCAATCTATAGCACGCTCCCCCTCACAGCTTTACAATATGACCACGCCTTGGCCTTTCTCTTGTTGGGGCATAGACATCATCGGCAAAATTCACCCTACTGGAAGCAACGGACAATCTTTCGTCCTAGTAGCCGTGGACTACTTTACAAAATGGGTTGAAGCACAGGCTTACCGAGTTCTCAACGCCAAGAAAGTGGCCGAATTCGTGAAAACCCACATCATGTGCTGATATGGCGTTCCTCATGAGATCATCTCAGACAACGGGTCTCACTTTGAGAAAGAGATGGACGCACTCCTGGTAGAATACAAGATTACTAAGCACAAGTCATCTTCATACCGCCCTCAAGCAAACGGCGCGGTCGAGGCAGCTAATAAGACAATCGAGACCATTGTGAAGAAAATGGCCTCCACTGGAAGGGATTGGCCCGAAAAGCTACCTCTAGCGTTATGGGGCTACCGCACGTCAATACGGACAGCGACCGGAGAAACTCCCTATGCACTGGTATATGGTTCCGAAGCTGTATTACCAATAGAACTCGAAGTTCCATCCCTACGGGTCCTCCTCGAGAACCAAGTCAACGAAGTCGATTGGATGCAAAGTCGATATGAATAGCTAGCCCTACTCGACGAGAAAAGGCTAAGAGCAATCGAACGTACGAGAGCATATCAACAAAGAATGGCTAGGGCTTTCAACAAAAAGGTGAAGCCCCGAAACATCAGTGTGGGAGATTTGGCCCTAAGACAACACCCTCCTAATGCCATGAACCCCCTGGGAAAATGGGGACCCCGATGGATCGGTCCGTACGTAGTCAAGAAGATACTTAGCGGCGGTGCAGTCTGACTCGTGGATTTAGACGGAGATCAGCTGCCAAAGGAAGTCAACCTCGACAAATTGAAGATGTTTTACGTCTAATAAACGAAGACCATAAAAAAAAAAAGCTCGCTAGGTTGAAAACCCGCAAGGGCGGCCTAGGCAAAAATTAGAGCGCGTGCAAAAAAGAAGCCCGCTAGATTGAAAACCCGAAAGGGCGGTCTAGGCAAAAAACAGGGTGCACACATAAAAAAAAAAAAAAAGCTCGCTAGGTTGAAAACCCGCAAGGGCGGCCTAGGCAAAAATTAGAGCACGTGCAAAAAAGAAGCCCGCTAGATTGAAAACCCGAAAGGGCGGTCTAGGCAAAAAATAGGGTGCACACAAAAAAAAAATGGTCTTCGTTTGTTTGAACTACGTAGACCTGAGCCTCTACACTGGAGGAACGTAGGCAACCTTCGGGTGCGGTCTAAAACATAAACAAATACCCAAATCATTTCATAACGAGATGCAATTTTTATTCATTCACTAAATCATCTTCATCATTACATTGGAAATGTTGAGCTATTAAAAGACATTAAAACATTAAATCTTAAAACAAGTGGTCTACTCTAATTCCAATCTCGATGGTACAAAAGAAATATCTAATCTTTCTTCGGTTTGGGGACCCATCGCTTTTGGGGACGGCCTTTAGTCTTCTTGGATGGAGGTGGATCATTCTCGAGACCACCAAGACGAGAAAAGACACTCGGGCGAGACGGAGCTTCATCAACAACTTTCTCCTTGCCCTTGCTAGAAGGAGCTTTGACCGGAACAACCACGGGACGCTTCCACACATGAGAAGAATTCCCCTTGCCTTTCCTCTTCTTAGGCAAATAACGAGGCCTATAATCCCTCACATGGACCACCGGCTCCACGGCAACAACATCCTCACTCGGTCTTCCCAAACGATCAAAGACGCTAGGACGCGTCTTCACAATTGGAGCAATGGGGACGGACTTATCACCTTCGGGGACGGAAACTTTGACTTCAAAAGTAAAGGTCATTGGGGCCATCGCTACAAGAATTTTGAGGTATAGAGTAAAGGAAAAGATGCAGAGTATGGCTGTGTGATCATTCTGATCGAAAATGATTTGAATTTATAGCTGTTGGATTGCCTTGCTCAGAAAAGAAAAGGGCTGGAATTCAGCAAGCCAGAAGCGTGCGCCTCCGACAAGCGATTCCAGATGCGCGCGCCTCCCGCGACCGAAGCCAGACACGCGCGCGTTTGACAGCAGACAGAAATAGAACATGCCCATGTCAGTTCAAGAAGGAAGCCCAGGCACGATCAAGCGCCTTCAACCTGCAAGAAATCAGATCCCAGCACAGAAAAGGAGTTCAAACAACGATAATGAACACATTTGGGCACACATTTGTTTGTAAAGAGTCGGCACTTAGGAACGAGTCTAGATAGATAACTAAAAAAGCATAGTAAATAGCTAGGATTGTAAATACATGCTAAATGTTTATTACAGGTAAATAAAAATGTTTTTAATCTCTCGTCCTCCCCAGAAGGCTACTCAGAATCATCATCATCGGCAGCACCGTGCCCACCCCCACTGTCGCTCTCAGTCTCCTCGTCATCATCATCATCAGCAGCAGCAGATTCTTTCTCCTCGGATGTCTCCACCACAACATCATGCCGTGTCCTCTTAGCAGCTCTCTCTGATGAACTAGCACCACCCCGGCTCTGGCTACCTCCTCGGTTCAGACTCCTACTATGGCTACCTCCTCGGCTCAGACTCCTGCTCAGTAACTGCCTCGCCGAAGAGACAGCCTCATCAATATCCAGTGCAGCGTCCCTGCAGCCTTAGCCCATGCCCCTAGCACCTCGGGCAGCTCCTCTCGCGGCACCGGAGACAACACCAGCAGCATCTCTAGTCATGGCGGCAATGTCTCTGCACAACCCTAGCACCCTCTCCTCCAGCTGACGGAGTCTCCTCCTCATCCCTGTGTTCTGTCTGCCCAAGTACCTATAAGCAGCTACAGGTACCTGTCACAACAAAGGACAAAAAAAGAAAATTGCATCAATACAAAGAACAGAAAAGCAAGACTGGAACTGAGAAATGCAAAGACAGTCAGGAAAGTATACCACAGCAGCATGAACAGGAGGCTCTCTCTCCGGCGACATGTCCTCAGGAACAATCTCCCTCTACTCCTCATACACCCCAAAGTTTGAATAAGTATAATATGAAGGAGGCAAAGGTGGATCAAAGCAATATCCAGCACCGGTGGGATAGAATCGAGCCGAAGTCTGTGGAGCAGCATGTGTCTCCCTCGGATCAGTAAACATGAAACCCTGCTGGAGGTTATGCTCCCGGAATAAACCGTAATCCTGCTCTAGATGAATGAAAGGGACAGCGTCAACCCCTGCAACGTAGGCTGCCCGGTCTGCCTCTGAAAGAGCCCTCCAATTACGAGGACAGAAAGGAGGAACATCAGGAACCGCTGGCCTTGGAGGGTGGTGGAAGTCCGTCACCTGACTACCATGCTGCCAAAACACTCTCTCTCCAAGATACATCGCCATGCACTCCACTGAGCCCATCAGAAGCCTCGAGCGAGTGGGAATCAGAGTATGCTCAATAAAAGCATAAATAGCTCTCCACGGGAATAAAGAAGAGGCGACAGCCTCTGGCCTCAAAGCATCCAAGTGGCGTCGAGCTGAAAGCAGGCTGATGGGAACAGTGCCAGTCCTCACGTTCCTCTCCCTATACGACCACCTCATACAGTCGGGATACTGGGGCTGACCCTCTCTGTTAATCTTAAAGTCCCTCAGCTCTAAGACAGTAAAGGCCCATAGCTGCAAAACAGAGACAAGAGCAGAATTAAATGACGGTTCAAAGATACAGTAGAGCAATGACAAGAAAGCTAAAAAGAGAAGGGAAAGCAGTATACCTCCCACAACAGGCTGAAGCCCGTGACCGAGCTAGTGGTCGAACGGCTGGTCAGATCCATGCCGTGATAACAAGCAGCCAAGCCCGCTGCGCCCCAGTTATATTGGCCGACCTGGTCCAAGTCTACCAACAAATCAAGCAAAGCCAAAGAAGCCGATAATCCTCTACTGGCAAACAGAGTATGAGACAATAGGTACCATATAAAACAATGGGCCACAACATCGACCCGCTCAACAGTGAAACCCAAAGGCTCGGCTGCAAGGATACTAAAATACCGACGTATGCTTCCCCAAGTGACTCGGTAATTCTTCACCGGGAAGCCACAGTCAACTAGGGCCAACAGCTCGTCAGCAGTCCGAAGGGTCCCTCTCAAAACACAAGGGACAGGCTCCCCCGCAAACGGCAAACCAGTCAATGCCGTGAAATCAGTGGGCGTCATCGTGACCTCTTCCATAGGCAGATGGAAAGTATGGGTGGTGTCCCACCATCTCTCTCTCAGAGCCTGAATAACATCCGGATCATTCTTCAAAGCCGGCAGACTAGTGATGAAGAGGCCAAAATGGGTGGCCTGAACTCGAGCCCTGACATTCTTAGGCAGCTTACTCCAAATGGTGACCGGGCCATGAGTTCCGCCTCGAATCTCCGACAGGTGGATCCACTCCTGAAAAGAAACAAGAAATAAAGAAAATTTCGTCAGCATAACGGCTAGAAAGCGGACAAACCCGAAACAGAAATTTCAGCATGCATGCGAGTGTGTGGGTATGAAAAGGGGTATCCGAACATGTTTTTTGCAGTAAATCAACAGCGACAATCAACAAAAGAAGTTGTAGCAAAAAATACGGGTGAAACTGAGCATCCCCAAAGTGCGAAAATCACAAAGAGAATGAAAGATTCTTACCAATCCCGCTGTGACAAAGTGGGAAATATGAGTATGCGGCTGATACGTGAGCAAACTCGGGTCCATCGCCTCAATTCCAACCTCGGGCTCCTCGCCCTGTGGCATCTCGAATGAAGGAGATTGTTGACGATCCGACATCGTTTCTATGATAGAATCACACCTAGAACAACAAGAAAGTGTTTTGGGGTGATTTGTCCGCGAAAATTTGGTTCAGAATTTGGAGGGCTCTTCGAAATTTTGAAAAAACTCGCCGAAAAGTGAACTGTCTGTTTATGTATGCTGAACTGGGACGGAATGCGCGCGCCCCCCGCTATGTCACTAAGACGCGCGCGCTTCACACAGCGAAGACCAGACGCACGCGCCTTTGCTCCCTAAGGAATTCAAACACAACTCCCCACGCGGGAATCAAGGTGTCACATCCATGCTCATCTGAGTTTTCAGCTGCACCACTACAAGCTGAGTGAGATTCGTAATAGACGCTGTTAATTCTCAAAGATCAGTTTTTACAATTCATCCCCAGCACAAAGCATTCCGCAGTCAACTGTGCCCGCACCCCATCAAAAGTCAAAGTCAAACAGTCAACATCAAAGTACGACTCACGACAACAACTTGGTCCGGGATGATCCACGGAATCACTGCTTCATCATCAAACAAGATCTACATCCATTCAAAGCAAACGGTCCCCCGAGTCCCGCACTTCAGCAAACGGTCCTCCGAGTCCCGCACTTCAGCGAACGGTCCTCCGGGTCCCGCACTTCAGCAGACGGTCCTCTGGGTCCCGCAATTCAGCAGACGGTCCTCCGGGTCCCGCATTCCAGCAAATGGATCTCGCTATCAGCAAACAGGTCCCGCTTCCAGTAAACGGATCTCGCTCTCAGCAAACAGATCCCGCTTCCAGCAAACGGATCTCGCTATCAGCAAACAGATCCCGCTTCCAGCAAACAGATCCCGCTTCCAGCAAACGGATCCAGCTATCGGCAAAGCCGCTCACACAGGGAGCGCACCCTTATCTCTCGAAGCCGCTCACACAGGGAGCGCACCTCTATCCCCCGCAATTTCAAATTCCTGCTTTTTTCGAGTCTTTTCTTTTTCTTGGTGATGTCCTAGGCGGATGTCTGTCTTTCCTCGGCGCGTTTGCTTTGCAATCCACGCTTTCGAGGGGCTCTGTAGACACCCCGCCTTGGACCGCTCACCCCGATTGTACACTTGATTTTGTGTTTCTCCCTCTTTTAAGTGTTTCCTGTTAGTTTCTGTTACTTTGGTTAAGTTCCAGACGGACTCCGTTAAGTCTCAAGACTAAACTGAATAATAGTTCTAACTTTCTAGTCCATTCTGTCAAAAATTGCTTCTCAGAGTCGCGCGCTTCCGCCCCTTGAGGCCAGACGCGCGCGCCTTCCGCCGCCTAGGTGGGATGCGCGCGCTTCTGGGGCGTGTCAGTTACAGATTCTGCCCAAGAATCTCTCCCTTGCTCATTATACATGATTTTTCCCGGGAAAGATTTCTTGGAGACTCTATTTGGCTCCAAAAACAGTCACTTTTCAACTATAAAAACCCCTCCAATCCATCATTGGAGGGGGACCTTGGACATCATTACTTTCAAACCTTTTTACTTACTTCTTTCCTAGACTTCTTCTTGGGACTTCTTCAACAAAGTATTCAACCTCTTCTTCAAGGCTTTACAAGAGGTTCTTTTTGAAGGATACTCAAGGTAAATGTCTTAAACATTTCTCCTCCTCTTCTTCTTCTTCTTCAATCAAATGTGCAATCACCCAAAACCATTTGGGACATGACACCAACGGTCCTTTCATTACATTGAATTGGCCTATGAGTCATCTCCCTACATTTCGAACTCTAAAACCCCTTTTTTATCATCATTTTAATAGGAAGAACACATTTATCTTTAAACGTGAATTATGAACAAACAAGACCGACTTTGCTCGGGCGAAATGGGTGTTTAAGTACTTCCCATTTCGTAACCTAACCCCCGAACCCCTCATCCCAAAGAATCTCTGTTTTCGTAAATCAAACTTAGGCTCATAAACATTAGGTTTTCTTACGTTCCTCAAAAAACGTGGGTGGCGACTCTAAAACATCAATTAGACATCCCTAGGGTGATTCACGCGCTCGAGCCTAAGCCGTGGTCCCGCCCCCGGGGTATCTACACCTAGCGCATAGTTGGCCAATAATATCCTGTTCTCAATGCCTTGGAGGATAGCGACTTGCCCCCAGAATGATTACCACATCCACCTTCATGTAGCTCTCTTAAGACTTGTTCAGCTTGTTGTGGCTCTAGGCACCTCATGTACAAGCCTGTAAATGACTTATAAAATAGTACATTATCGATTAATATAAATCTGGATACCTTTATCCTGAAAGCTTTTGCATTTTTGACATCTTGTGGCACTGTTCCATCCTGCAAAAATGTTATTATGGGCAGTGTCCAAGATGCCTTTTCATTTGAGAAGCTAATCGATGTATCAGGTTGGTCTTCAACTTTTTTTGTTTCTGATTGATCAATTGCAGGATGTGGATTATAGGTATGGCAGTGTTCAACATGCTTCTGCAATTTGATCCTAGGTTGGCCAATGCATCAGCTTCAGCATTCTCATCCCTTGGGATTTTTTGGAAAGTTAATTCTTTGAATTGTCCAGCCAAGGATTTAACATGCTGCAGATAACTTGACATCCTACTATGCTTTGCTGTATAAGATCCATTGAAGTTGTTAACCAATAACAAGGAATCACTATAAACATTGAGACATTTAATATTCAAACTTAAAGCAGTAACCAAACCCATGATAAGGGCTTCATATTCAGCCTCATTATTGGTCGCCTTAAGCTCACAAGCTATAGCTTATGGAATCAGTTCTCTTTGGGGGGACCTCAAGACTATGCCCAAACCTGTGCCCCTTGTATTTGATGCTCCATCTGTAAAAAGTGTCCAAAATCTAGGAGAGTCTGAACCTTCAAGTTGTTGGACTTCGAGTTCAACTTCAGGTTGAAGGTTGGGACTGAAATCTGCCACAAAGTCAGCTAGGGCTTGTGACTTGATCGCAGTCCTTGCTTCATACTAAATATCATATGTACTAAGTTGCACAGACCATTTTTCCATCTTGCCTGACATCTCAGGTTTTCTCATCACATTCCTGACAGGATAGTTAGTCCTCACAATAATAGGATGAACTTCAAAATAATGGCGCAACTTAATAGAAGCAGTTATTAAAGCAAGAACAAGTTTCTCAAGATGGGAGTACCTGGTTTCCGCATCTAAAAGAGACTTACTTACATAATAAATAGGGAGTTGTGTTCCATCTTGTTCTCTTGCCAAGACTGCGCTGACTGCATTTTCTGATACTGAAAGATACAGGTACAAAGCTTCACCTGTTTCTGGTTTGGAAAGTAGAGGTGGAGTCGCCAAGTAATCTTTAAGCTGGTTGAAGGCTGCTTCATATTCTTATGTCTACTGGAACAACTTGTTTTTCCTCAGCACGTCATAGAACAACTTGCATCTGTCAGACGACTTGGAGATGAACCTGGTTAGAGCAGCAACTTTTCCTGTGAGCCTCTGCACTTCTTTGATACTCTTTGGAGACTCCAAGTTGATGATGGCTTTGATCTGTTCTGGACTTGCTTCAATGCCCCTCTTGGTCACCATGTAGCCAAGGAACTTTCCAGCCTTAACACTAAAGTTGCATTTTGATGGGTTCAGCTTCATGTTGAACGCCTCCACGATGTCAAAAGCTTCCTTTAGATCTCGAGCATGATCTTCAATACACTTAGACTTCACCACCATGTCGTCAATGTATACTTCCATAGTCTTTCCAAGCTGGTTCTTGAACATCATGTTGACTAGTCTCTGATAGGTTGCCCCTACATTCCTCAATCCAAAAGGCATGGCAATAAAGAAATATATACCATCTGGAGTAATGAACGCCGTGTATTCCTGATCTGAAGGTTCCATCTGAATCTGTTGAAATCCTGAAGAAGCATCCATAAACGTCAAGACCTCATGGCCAGCTGTTGCATCAACTAGGGAATCAATGTGAGGCAAGGGAAACGGATCTTTAGGGCACGCCTTATTCAAGTCTGTAAAGTCCACACAGACTCGCCATTTCCCATTCTTCTTCTCTACAACCACCACGTTGGCCAACCATTTAGGATAGTTAACCTCTCTGATCATCTTGGACTTTAGCAACCTCTCTACTTCTCTGATAATCTGATTGCGTTCATGAGCAAATTTCCTTCTTTTCTGGTGGACAGGCTTGGCATTTGGGTCAATGTTCAATTTGTGGGTGATAACATCCTTGCTGATTCCAGTCATATCTTCATGCTTCCAAGCAAAGCACTTCATCCTGCTCCTCAGAAACTCAATGATCTCTCCTTCTATATTAGGAGGTAAGTCTGCGCCTATAAGAATTTTGACATCGGGATTAAAAGGATCAAGTTGCACCTCTTTAATATCAAACTCTGCAGCTTCAAGTACATCCCGTGCCTTTCTCTGTAATTGCTATGCTTGCTTAGGACTGCTTGCTACCTTTATGGACACCTTGTAACATTCCTTAGCAGTCTGCTGATCTCCTGACACCTTGACTACTCCCCAAGGTGTTGGCAACTTGAGGCACTGATGGTAAGTTAAAGGTACAGCTATCACGTTGTGAATCCATGGCCTGCCCAGGATGATGTTATAAGATGACTGACATTCTATCACACAGAACTTCTCCATAGAATTAATCCCTTCAACATATACTGGGAAAGTCTTCATGATGTTAACTGAATCCCACCAAGACAGATGAATTATTAGTCACATTCTCAAGTGGGATGCCCATTCCTTTCAAACTATCAGTTGTCACGATGTTAACTGAACTTCCGTTATCGATCAAGATGTGTCTCACCAAACAGTTTGCAACTTGAAGACTCACTACCAAGGCATCATGATGTGGATCCTGGATGCTGACCCTATCATCCTCATCAAAAGAGATTTCCTGCCCCTTCGCCTTGTTGACGGATCTTGAAGGCAAATAAGACCTGTCCTCCTTCGTATCTGTAGCACGACGCTTGACGGCTGAATAGGTTGTACCACAGATATCCGAGCCACCACTGATCATGTTGACCACTCTGGTTGGAGGTGGATGAGGTGGTGGATTCTCAGGTTGTTTCTCCTGGTTGCCATTACGATCTTCAGTGTGTCCATGCCTTCTACCAAGTAGTTTTTTGAGGAGACCTTTGGACAACAAGTAACTAATCTCCTTCCTGAGTGCAATACAATTCTCAGTAGTGTGCCCAAAGTCTTCATGATAGGCACACCACTTGGACTTGTCTTTCCAAATCGAAGGTTTGTCTGCCTTCTTGGGCCGTCTTGCTTTCTCACCCAGATTGTCCATGGCATTGATCAATCCTGCAATATCAACAGAGAAACAATAGTCATCAATTCTAGGATAGGAAGAATCATCATCCTCAACATTATCATCAACAACATGAATTCTAGAAGAGTCGGGTTTAGAGTAGGGGTTTCCCCTATTAGATCTGGCATGAGATGTTTCCATCTTGCCACCAGAATGGGAGGAATATGTTCTGCCACTAGAATGTTCTGGGGTCGCATTCTTCTTGGTTGCTTTATCTTGGAGCAACTTGTTTTCTTCCAGCCTGATGAATTTGGAAGCTTTGGTTCTGACCTCATCCAGCCTCTTGCATGGTGTCATCACTAGGTCATCATCATAAGGAGAATCCTTCTTGAGTCCTATCCTGAAGGCTTCGATTGCAGTTACTGTGTCTAGGTTAGAGATGTTCACCGCCTCCCTATTGAACCTGCTCAGGTAGTCTTTAAGTGGCTCGTCAGGTTGCTGGACCACCCTGTATAGATCACTTGTCAGTTTCTCGAACTCCCTGTTACATGAAAACTGATTAGTGAACAGGTTGATAAGTTGAGCATATGATCCAATGGAACCCAAAGGTTGGCTAATGAGCCATCTCAAAGCTGCTCCTGTAAGAGTTGAACCAAAACCCCTGCAAAAACATGCTTCCTTGAACTGGGGTGGAATGTGGACCATATCCATCTTCTCCTGATATAATGCAACATGTTCAGCTGGGTCCGTTGTCCCATCGTATTGCTTCATATGGGGTGGACTGAACTTATTTGGTATGACCACGTTGGCTATGGCCGGAGCGAAGCGAGATTCATTGTAACATGTTGGAGACACCTGCTTGTGTGGCATAATCATCCCTGGTACACTCATGACTAATTCTTTCAACTCCTGCATTTGACGGCTAAGCAAGCTACCTGCATCGTTGTTAGCAGCAGTAAATTGACAATTATTAACATAATCGAATTCAAATTGAGGGTTAAGACTCCCTGTCGCCATCGAACTAGGAGTCACAAATGTTGCTGAGGTTGGAGTAATAGTTTCAGGATTGACTATCGTGCTGTTGGTGGTCAGGTTGGTAGTTGGCGTGATCCCACCAAATCCAGATGATCCAGCAATGTCACTCCCGAAAGTAAGCCTTCTGGGTTGATATGGAGAGTACAGATCGGAAGGTGCAGTTGGAGCAATAGACTGGAAAATGCTAGGCAAGCTGGTCTGCTGCACCGCCCATGTACCACCTTGAAGAGAAGTCACCTCGCGCTGCAACCTGGAAACTTGATTCATCAGCATGGTGGAGGTATCATTCTGAACTTGAATCTGGTTCCTCACTTCACGCAGCATGGAAGTCAAGTTGGAAGCGATGTCAATAGGGATCTCTTGATTTGCGGCAGTGGATGATCCATCCTGAATCTGGATTGGTCTTGAGACACCTCCAATGCTCTGAGTTGAAGATATCACGGATGATGAGGTTGGAATTGTCTCCATAGTTGCCATCAAACCAACTGATGTCATGGTTGAAGACAATGCAGTCGACATCTCGCATTCTTTTGACAATTATAAGACCAAATTTCCCACAGACGGCGCCAAATTGTGTTGGTCAAATTTCGCAATTCAACTTAAAGAATAATAGTTTGGGCAAAATGGAATATGATTGCAAGAAATTCAAGATCAATAGAACACGGTGTTTAACGAGGAAAGCCCTTGAACAACTTGTTCGCCGGCATAAAACCTCAAGATGGAATTTTATTAGTATTGTCTTGGAAATACAATGAAATTGAAAGAACAAAAAGTGATTACTACGAGAATGGAAGATAGTGAGTGTGTGTGAAAATATGTCAGCTATTTATAATGAGGGTTTAACTATGAATTAGTAGGTTTTTGCCAAGAATCTCGGGAGGTTAGTTGAAGATTATCATTAGCCGTTTGTGATGATAAGAAGGTCTTCATGTTTGAATGAGTCTTCAATTAGGTCACGTCGAGTTCTGTAATCCGTGTGATCGCTCCCTGAAAAATAGGAATAAGTTTACCTGCAAAAAACGTGTGTAAATAATCAAGATGCTTGATGTCAGGATGCAGGATGGCGGGACAAGTTGAATACTTCAAGATGCAGACATGATGCAGATTTTTACTCCCAAACATACATGTCACACTAACAACAATTTTCTACTAATTCTTCTCTACCTCACTTTCTCTCTCCTACCCAACTATCAACACTCACAACACATCACATTTTCCTTAATTCTTAAACCCACCGATTTTTTGACTCTTAAAATGGAACGGAGGGAGTATTCATTAGATTGCAACAAAAAGTCAACGTTGAGAAGGGGTAGCAAAAAATGAAATGAAATGTTGGTAGTCAAACTACTGTACACAAGTTTGGGTACTTTCCCTAACTTTTCCCTTAATCTTTAGCTCAGTAATACTATTACTAAAAAAAAAAGTGAAACTATCTTTTTCGGTCGGGAGGGAGGGAGTATCGATCCCTCGATCACTGACTTCGATTCCTGGTTAGAAACTCTTTTAATTATGTTGGATATAGTTGTGGACGGGGTAGAACCAAAGTTTGTTAGTAGTTGCTAATATCGTTTAATCAAATTTAATCAAGTTTTAAAGTGAGTAAAATGTGGTCTTAAAATAAAAGTATGTTGGATATAGTTGGGGGGTGGATCTATGAGGAACGAGAGGGGGCGACGGCCCCCACTGAATTTCCGATTTTTTTTTTTTTTTTTTTTTTTTTTTTTTTTTTTTTTTGCTATTTACGTATATAAGTATATTTTAGTTGTTGAAGAATGTCATATAACCAAGTTAGTTAGGTTGGTAAGGGATGATTCCTAACACAGATTGGTAGGGTTCAAAACCACGCCAGAACATGCTTTTTCTCCTCCTTTTCTCTTTCATTTTTCTTAAGAAACCCACAAACAACCTTGTATGATATAATGAGTTTCAATTAAAACTGAATTACTGTTTTTTTTAAGCCAATTTTTTTTTTTTTTTTTTAAAGATCTTGTAGACACCCCGCCTTGGACCGCTTACCCCGATAGCACATTTGATTTTTTGTTTCTTCTTGTTTTAAGTGTTTTTCGTTAGTTTCTGTTATTTTCGTTAAGTTCCTGACTGATTCTGAAGTCCAGGGACTAAACTGAATAACAGTTCTAACTTTCCAGTCCATTATGTCAAAAATGCCTTTTCAAAGTCGCGCGCCTCCTCTTCCATAGGTCAGACGCGCGTGCCTTCCGCCTCCATAGGCCGGAGGCGCGCGCATCTTGGCGTCAGTTACAGATTCTGCCCAAGAATCCCTCCCTTGCTCAATTTACATGATTTTGCCCAGAAATTCCCTTTTTGTGACTTCGTTTTGGCACAAAAAACAACTGATTTTCACCTATAAAAAACCCTCTTCTTCACCATTCAAGGAGGGGAGGACTTTTTGAGATAACAAAATCTATACCAAAACTCTTAAGGCACTTTCAAGCATTTTATCCAAAGAAACCCTTAAAGACTCTTGAAGTTTAGGTACTTTTTTTTTTACTTCTCCCTTTTCTCTCTATTTCTCTCATCTCAAACTCTTCTTTTATTTTTCATCAAAGTGTGCAATCACCCAAACCATTTTGAGACATGACACCAAAGGTTGCTTCATTCCATTGGAGTTGACCAAGGAGTTATCTCCCCATATTCAAACCCCTCTTTTTAACCCCTTAAATCATTTTCAAAGAATAGGAAGAACACATCATTTTCATGTAGATTATGAACAAGCAAGACCAACGTTAGTTGGGCGAAATGGGTGTTTAAGTACTTCACATTTCGTAACCTAACCCCCGAACCTCAATACAAGAATCTCTGGTTTTCGTAACAAAACTTAGGATAATTTTAGGTTTTTCTTATGTTACTCTATAACATAGGTGGCGACTCTAAATGCTAAAACCAAGTTAGACATCCTAGGATAATCCGCCCGCTCTAGCCTAAAGTGCGTGGGTTGCCCGCCCCGGGCTATCTACAGTGGCGACTTCACTGGGGAATGTTTGAGGGTTAAACTTGCATTTTGTTCGTAATCTACATCTTTCTGGGAATTCTGGTTTCTGATGGTGAGAAGCGTGCGCCTCCGGCCTTCTCGGCCTAAGGCGCGCGTGCTCACTTCAGTAACCAGAATCTCCTGCTTCCCATGTGTTCTTCATATTCTTCCTTTTCTATGCTAATCAATTCTGCAGGGGTTCCAAAATATGTTCAGGACCAGGGAAATCCACTGAGTCCAGATGTTTGACAGGTTTACCCAGAAGCGGGCGCCTCCCAGTTACAAGGCGCAATGCGCGCGCGTGCCACATTAAAGGCCAAAGGCGCGCGCTTCTGGGCAGTTTTCCAGAACATGAACAGGTTTCCAGAACAGAACAGAATGATGGGGTGTGGGCATAGTTGCCTGCATCAGGACTGATTTGGACTCCTAAACTGTTTTCTTTATGTGTTATTTTTATCGGTCACACGGGTGATTCGAAAGTTATAATTACGTGCTTATTTGCTTTTCTTTAAAAAAATATATATATAAATTTTTTGTCACGTGTGTTGGACCTCACACTATATGCACTAAACTCCTATTAATTGCTCACTATCGAGTTGCACAAGTTCATAACCCCAAACCTTTCGCGGCCCGTCCAAGAGAGTTTCAAGCTCCACCCGACCTTGACTCTCTCGAAGTGGTAAACCTCAGCCCGTGGCATTGTTCACGACTACATGACGGGGGTGACCTTTAAGCCTCTCCTTAGCCGAGCACAAGCCAACACATTCTAGTTAGGGTCTAACACTCCGTGACCAAGTCGGTTTTCATGTGTCGAGATTTACCTAAACTAATGTCTTCAAATCATACATGCCGTTCCAAGAGAAACAAGTAGTTATTATGGACAAAATAAAAATCCATCCCTGCATGTATGTTTTACTACATTAATTTAGTTTAATCTCATCACGTGTAGGTGTAGATACCCCGGGAGGTCCCACCGTTTGGCTAGGGCGGCGGAAGGATCCTAGGATGTCTAACTTGTTTTAGATTTGTAGAGTCGCCACCTATGTTTTAGAGGAACATAAGAAAAACCTAATGTTTATAGCCTAAGTTTGATTACGAACACAGAGATTCTTGTTATGAGGTTCAGGGGTTAGGTTACGAGATGGGAAGTACTTAAACACCCATCTCGCCCGTCTAATGTCGGTATTGCTTAATCAAAGTATACATAAATGATAAAATGTTCTTCTTGTTCTTGATGATAAAAGGGGTTTTTTAAAAGGAGTTTTGGAATGTAGGAAGATGACTCCGTGACTAGCTTTAATGAAGCGAAGTAGTCTTTGGTGTCATGTCCCAAAAATGTTTGGGTGATTGCACTTTTGATTAAAGTAAAATAGGGAGAGGAGAGATGAAGTAGAAGAGGAGAGAAAAGAATAGTCTTTTACTTATACTTCAAAAGACTTCAAAGACTTCTTCAAGAGGTTCTTGGGAAATATCTTGTAAGTATTTGTGTAGAGTTTTTTGCTTAGTGATTAAAAATCTTCCTTCTTTTTCAACGGTGAATTAGAGGGGTTTATATAGGTAAAAGAGGTGTGTTTTTGGTGCCAAAACCAAGTCACCAACATCAGTTTCCTGGGTAAATCCTATTAAAAGGAGCAAGGGAGGGATTCTTGGACAGAAATCTGTAACTGACGCCCAGGTGTGCGCGCCTCCTGCCTTGATAGCGGGATGCGCGCGCCTCTGGCCCCAAAGGGTGAAAGGGCGCACCTTAGAGATGGCAAAAATGACAGAATGGACTAGAAAGTCAGCACTGTTATGCAGTTTGGTCCCTGAACTTAATGAAGTCAGTCAGGAACTTAACGAAAGTAATGGAAACTAACTAAAACATATAAAAAGGGAGAAACACAAGATCAAATGTGCAATCGGGGTGAGCGGTCCAAGACGGGGTGTCTACAGAGCCCCTCGGCGATGTGGATTGCAAAGCAAAACGCGTCGACGAAAGAACAAAACATCCGCCGAGGACATCACCAGGAAAAAAACAAAGACTCGATGAAAACAAGAATCTTGAAATTACGAGAGATAGGAGTGCGCTCCCTGTGTTAGCGACTTTCGCTGATAGTAGGGGTACGATGATAGAAATCGGCCCACCGTGGCCAAAATTTAGAGTCCGTATAGAGGACTTGGAGGGACTCGAAAGTTTGCCTGCTGATGTAGAGGGACTCGAAAATCTGCCTGCTGATGTAGAGGGACTCGAAGGTCTGCCTGCTGATGTAGAGGGACTCGGAAGTCTGCCTGCTGATTTAGAGGGACTCGAAAGTCTGCCTGCTAATGTAGAGGGACTCAGAAGTCTGTCTGATGGTGTAGAGGGACTCGAAAGTCTGCCTGCTGATGTAGAGGGACTCGGAAGTCTGCCTGCTGATTTAGAGGGACTCGAAAGTCTGCCTGCTGGTGTAGAGGGACTCAAAAGTCTGCCTGCTGGTTTGGAGTCCATGTAGGGGACTAGAGATGAATGTGAATTTGTTGAGTAGAATTTGCTGATGAGGTGGTGATTTCAGTGGTTCACCGCGGATCAAATTTGCTGTTTTGGAGCTGTATTTTAATGTACGCTGTCTGGAGTAGCGTTTGCAGTTGACTTTTGCGGGGTGCGGGTACAGTTGACCGCGAACCGGGGAAAACATCGAGATCGAATTTGACTTTTGTAACCGTCGAATTTAACGGTGTCCGTTACGGAGTTTTGTGTTCGAAATGTCCTAAAGTGGTGCTGAAACCCGGGTAGGAGTGGGAGAGCATTGATGTGATGTATTTATTCCTGCATGGGAACTTGAACCTGAACAGGACACGGGAAGCGCCCACGTCTGGGTATTGCCGTGGGACGCGCACGCATCTCATAAGGGCATCAGGAGGCACGCGCATCGCGTTTAAGTTCAGCATATATTCAGAAACTGCTTATTCTGTTCGAGTCAAGTTCAAACAGAGGTCAGGGTTGAGGCCATGGACCCAAGACAGCTCACCTATGAGTCCCATACTCATATTTCCCACTTCGTTTCTGCGGGATTGGTAAGAATTTCGCCTTCCCTTTGACAATTTTGCATTCTAGGTCGTACCATTTTGTCCGTGATACTGCTGCAGTAACCCTTCTGATCATGCTTGCATGTTGTTGTCATTGTTAATTTGTTGTGAAGAGGATGTTTGGACACCCATTTGCATGTTCACACACTTGTTTGCACGTTATGTCATTGCCATGTTGAATTTCCTCATATTGGGTTTGGCCATTTTCTAGCCGTTATGCTGCCGAATTTTTCTTTGTCTCTTGTCTCCTTTTAGATGTGGAACTATCTGACCGAAATCTGAGGTGGGGCTTAGGCACCCGTTTCTGTATGGAAGAAACTGCCAGAGAACGTACAGACTCGGGTGGCCGCTACATTTTTTGGCCCTTTCATTACCAGTCTGCCTTCGTTGAAGAATGATCCTGATGTGATTCAGGCTTTGAGGGAGAGATGGTGGGATACCACTCACACTTTTCACTTGCCGATGGGAGAGGTGACTATGACCCCGACTGACTTTACGGGTCTGACCAGTTTGCCTTTTTTTTGGGGTGACTGTCCCTTATGGCGTTAGCGGGACTGCTAGGACGCCTGCCGAGCTGTTGGCTTTGGTTGATTGTGAGCTCATGGTGAAGAACTCTCGAGTGACTTGAGGGAGGATTCGGGCTTACTTTAGAGTCCTTGAGGCTGAGTCTCGAGGAGTTACCGCTGACAGGGTCGAGGCGGTGGCTCGATGTTTCATTTGGTACACTTTGTCCCACACCCTTTTCGCGAATGGGGGATATTCTGCTTCCGTGTCCCTGTTGGACCTTCTGGTTGATCTGGACCAGGCTGCTCAATACAATTGAGGTGCAGCGAGTCTGGCTGCTTGCTATCACGGTATGGACTTGACTAGTCGTTCGACTAGGAGCTCGGTCACAGGATTTTCTCTTGCTTGGGAGGTACATTTACCATTTTGCCCTTTTAGATTTCTGTCTTTTCAGCACTTTCAACTGTGTTTAATTTCCGCCCTTGCTTCTGTTTGCAGCTGTGGGCTTTTGCCATTCTGGGCATGAGGGACTTCAGGATTGGGAGAGAGGGTCAGCCCCTGTATCCTGATTTTGCTAGGTGGTCTTACAAGGCCAAAAATGTGAAGACCGGCACTGCCCCCCATTGGCTTGGTTTCAGCCAGGCAATATCTGGATGGTCTGAGGCCTGAGTCCGTATCCCAGTCATTGTTTCCCTGGAGACCGATTTATGGTAGCATAGAGCATACACTGTTCCATACCCGCTCGAGGCTTCTGATGAGCTCCGTGGAGTGCATGGCCATGTACTTGGGAGAGAGGGTATACTGGCAGCATGGGAGCCAGATGGTAGATTACCATAACCCGCCTAGGCCGGCGGTTCCAGAGTTCCCTCCTTTCTACCCTCGTAACTGGGGGGCACTGTCTGAGGATGATATGGCCATGTATATGGCAGGGGTTGATGCTACCCCTTTCATCTTTCTTTACCAGGATTATGTCCTTTTTCGGGCGAACCATTGATGCCGGGCTTCATGTATGCCAATCCTTGGGGAACACAACCTGCCCCTTTGACTTCTGCGCAGTTCTACCCCACTGTGGTGGGTTATTACTTTGATCCTCCTCTACCTCCTTCGTATTATACCTATTCCAACTTTAGGGGTTGTTGATGAGCAGAGGGAGATTGTCCCTGAAGATATGTCACCAGAGAGAGACCCTCCTGCCCAGACTGCTGTGGTATGAATTTTTCTTTTCTTGTACATTTCTGATTATGTCCCGCTCTCTGTCCCAGTCTGTTTTATCCTAGTATACTGATGTAGTTTCCTGTTTCTGTTGTGACAGGTACCCATGGCTGCTTATAGGTATATAGGCCGCCAGAACAAGGGGATGAGGAACAGGCTGCGCCGTCTGGAGGAGAGAGTCCTGGAGCTCTGTAGGGACATGGCGAACCTGACCAGGGAGGCTGCGGGGACCATGTCTGGAGCTGCTAGAGGTATGGCTAGGGGTGCCCATGGTATGGGGATAGGATGTAGGGATGCGGCCCAGGACATTGATGATGCTGTCAATGATGCTGTCACCTCGGCGAGGCGGTCACTGAGTCGGAGCATTAGTCTTGGCGGTGCTAGTTCTTCGGCGCAGGTGCCAAAGAGACGCCATCATGAGGTCACGGTCAAGGAATCTGAAGAAGAGTCTGACGATGATGAGGAGACCGAGAGCGGCGATGAGGGTGAGCACAGTTCCACTGGTGATGATTCAGAGTAGACTGGGGAGGATGAGTGCCTGAACAATTTTATCATTTAAACATGTAATAACATTTAGCACATATTTACAATCCTACTTATTTTGTCTACATTTTTTGTATTTATCTAGACTCGATCTTAGGTGTCGACTCTTTACAAACAAATGTGTGCCCAATGTGTATCACTTGTTGATTGGTGAATGTTGCTTGGTTGCTGTAGATTCTGAACTGATTGCAGGTTGAAGGCGTTGAAATGCCTGGGCAGTTGCTGAACTGACAAAGGATGTTCTGTTCTGTCGTCTTTCATAGGCGCGCGTGCCTGGAATAAGGCATGGGATGCGCGCGCGTTGCGTCCTCAAGGGAGGAGGCGCCCGCGTCTGGGCTGCTGATTTACAGCCTCTTTCTTTCTGTACAGGATTCTTCAACAGCTATAAATTTGAACTCATTTCGACCAATTTGGTTACACAGTAATACTCTGCACTACTTCTCATCTCTTTAAGCCCCAAATTCTTGTCAAGAATGGCTCCTATGACCTTCTCTTTTGAGGTAAAAGTGTCCGTCCCTGAAGGTGAACAAGTGAAGTCCGTCCCCGTTATGAAGGCACGCCCAAGTGTCTTTGATCGTTTGGGGAAGCCTAACGATGTTGTTGTTGAACCCTTGAGGCCGGCGGTTCGTGTTGAAGCCCCTAGGCCGCGCTATTTTCTGAAAAATAAGAAAGGCAAAGGTAAAGGCAATTCTCCTCATGTGTGGAAGAGTCCATACAAGGCTCCGATCAAGGCCTCTTTTGACAAAGGCAAAGGGAAGGTTGTTGATGAAGCTCCATCCCGTCCTAGCGTCTTCTCTCGTCTTGGTGGTTCCGAGAATGCTCCTCCCCCACCTAAGAAGGTCAAAGGCCAAAGCAAGAAACAATGGGTTCCCAAACCGAAAAAGATTAGATTTTTCTTTGTACCCCAAGATTGCAATTAATAGACCACTTGTTTAGGATTTAATGTTTTTTATGTCTTTTATTGCTCAACATCGTCCGTTCTAATGATCTAAATAATTCAAGAAATTAATAAGAATTGCATTTTGTTATGACATGATTGGGTAAAAATTTATTGTTTTAAACCGCACCCGAAGGTTGCCTACGTTCCTCTCGTAGAGAGGCTCAGGTCTCCGTAGTTCAAACAAATGAAGACCATTTTTTTTTTGTGTGTGCACCCTGTTTTTTGCCTAGACCTCCCTTTCAGGTTTTCAATCTAGCGGGCTTGTTTTTTTGCACTTGCTTTAATTTTTGCCTAGGCCGCCCTTGCGTGTTTTCAACCTAGCGAGCGTTTTTTTTAATGGTCTTTATTTGTTAAGCGTAGAACTTCTTGAGCTTGTCGAGGTTGACCTCCTTTGGCAATTGATCACCATCCAAGTCTACGAGTCAGACTGCACCGCCGCTTAATATCTTCTTGACCGCGTAAGGACCGATCCATCGAGGTCCCCACTTCCGAAGGGGATTTATGGCATTGGGAGGATGTTGTCTTATGACTAAGTCTCCCACTTTGATATTTCGAGGCTTTACCTTTTTCTTGAAAGCCTTTGCCATTCTTTGTTGATAAGCCCTTGTGCGTTCGAACGCTTTTAACCCCTTTTCGTCGAGTAGGGCTAGTTGCTCGTACCGACTTTGCATCCAATCAACCTCGTTGACTTGGTTCTCGAGTAAGACCCGTAGAGAAGGAACCTCTAGTTCGACTGGGAGTACGGCTTCAGAACCGTAAACTAATGAGTACGGAGTTTCTCCTGTTGCTGACCATATTGACGTGCGGTAGCCCCACAATGCTAGTGGTAATTTCTCGGGCCAATCCCTTCCTATTGAAGCCATTTTTCGTATGATGACCTCGATTGTTTTATTTTCTACTTCGACCGCTCCATTTGCTTGGGGACAATACGGGGATGACTTGTACTTGGTAATCTTGTAGTTAACCAAGAGTTCATCCATGAGGAATACCATATCGGCAATGATGTTGTTCTTCACAAATTCGGCCACTTTCTTGGCGTTGAGAACACGGTAAGCTTGTGCTTCGACCCATTTTGTGAAATAATCCACAGCCACAAGGATGAATGACTGTCTGTGGCTTCCCGTAGGGTGAACTTTGCCGATGATATCTATGCCCCAACAAGAGAATGGTGAAGGTGTGGTCATGTTGTACAATTGGGAAGGCGGAGCATGTTGTAGATTAGCATGGAACTGGCACTTGGGACATTTTTTTGACTTTCTCGATGCAGTCTCGTTCCATTGTAGTCCAATAGTAACCAATACGGAGTATCTTCTTGGCTAACATAATCCCATTCATGTGGGGTCCACACTCGCCTTCGTGGACTTCGTGCATGATTTCTTGAGCTTCGGTCTCATTTGCACATAATAGATTGATCCCTTGATGATGTCTTTTGTAGACTCGTTTCCCAATCAATACATATCTGGCGGCCAGCTTTTGTAGTGCTATTCGAGTCTTCCCATTGCTGTTCTCGGGAAAGGTCCTGAGGTTGAGAAAATTAAGGATGTCCGTGTACCATGGGGGGTTATCTTGGACTTCATTGATCTCAATACTCATGCAATATGCCAGACTAGTCCTTCTTGAAATTTTGAAGGGTTTCACTATTTTTCCTTTGGGCATTTCAACCAATGAGGCTATGGTGGCTAAAGCATTGGCAAAGCGGTTCTTGTCCCTCGGTAAATAACTGAACGTGATGTCTTGAAACTATTCAACCAATTCCTCGAGGTGTTGACCATACTGTTGGAGGGTCGGGTCTTGGATTCGCCATTTACCAGACGTCTGATTGATAAGGAGTAAGGAGTCACCGAATACTTCAAGATCTGTGACATTTCTTTCTAGGGCCGCTTCTAGCCCCGCTATGCATGCCTCATATTCGGCAATGTTGTTGGTAGCTTCGAATTCAAGACAGATTGCAATTGGAGTGTAGATGTCCTTTGGATCGACAAGCAACATTCCTATCCCATAACCATGTTTATTGGCGTCGCCATCGAAAAAGAGTTGCCACTTATTTTCCTCGGTTGTAGTGCAAACCAAGTGCTCATCGGAAAACTGTAAGTCTTCCTGTAGATACCCCGGGGAACCACGGCTTGGCTAGAGCGGTGAATTATCCTAGGATGTCTAACTTGTTTTTAGAGTCGCCACCTATGTTTTGAGGAACATAAGAAAAACCTATTGATTGTAGCCTAAGTTTGATTACGAAAACAGAGATTCTTTGTTTTCAGGTTCGGGGGTTAGGTTACGAGATGGGAAGTACCGAAACACCCATCTCGCCCAACTTAAGTTGGTCTTGCTTGATCAAAATCTACATGAATGAAAATGTTCTTCTTCTTCTTCTTTAAGTCATAAAAAGGGGGTTTAAAATAGGATTTGGAATGTAGGAGATAACTCCTTAACCAACCTCAATGAGATGAGGTGATCATTAGAGTCATGTCCCAAAATGATTTGGGTGATTGCACATTTGATTAAAGTAAAAGAGAGAGAGGAGATGAAGTAGAAAAGAAAGGAAAAGATGTACTTTTACCTACAATTTGAAGAACTTCAAGTGTTGCTTGATGAGATCCTTGGAGAACCTTTAGAAAGTGATTTTTTTGTCTAGTTTTCGATCCTTGAAAATGGAGGTAAAGAGAGGTTTTTATAGGTGAAAGAGGGGTGTTTTTGGTGCCAAAACTCAGTCACCAAGAAATCCTTCCCGGCAAAATCTTGTAAATTGAGCAAGGGAGGGAATCCTGGCCAGAAATCTGTAACTGACGCCCAGAGGCGCGCGCTTCCTGCTTTGGGGGCGGGAGGCGCGCGCGCCTGGCTCCTCCTGTCGGAGGCGCGCGACTCAGAGAAGGCAATTTTGACAGAATGGACTAGAAAGTCAGTCCTGTCATTCAGTTTAGTCCCTAGACTTAACGAAGTCAGTCAGGAACTTAACGGAAGTGACAGAAACTAACGAGAAACACTTAAAATGGAGAGAAACACAAAATCAAAGTGCAATCGGGGTGAGCGGTCCAAGGCGGGGTGTCTACAGAGCCCCTCGGCGACGTGGATTGCAAAGCAAAACGCGTCGACGAAAGTTAAAAACACCCGCCGAGGACATCACCAAGAAAAGGCAAAGACTCGATGAAAGCAGGAATTTGAAATTGCGAGAGATAGTGGTGCGCTCCCTGTGTGAGCGGCTTTTGTTGATAGAGGGGGTGGCATGATCCGTTAGGTGAACCTGCCGGCTGAATGTTTTGAATAAGGCCGTTAGTGAACCTTTTGATGAATCCGTTAGTGAATCCCTTGGATGAGTCTGTTGGTGAACCCTTGTTGACGAATCCGTTAGTGAATCCCTTGGATGAGTCCGTTGGTGAACCCTTGTTGACGAATCCGTTAGTGAATCCGTTTGATGAATCCGTTAGTGAATCCCTTGGATGAGTCCGTTGGTGAACCCTTGTTGACGAATCCGTTGGTGAATCCGTTTGATGAATCCGTTAGTGAATCCCTTGGATGAGTCCGTTGGTGAACCCCTGTTGGCGAATCCGTTGGTGAATCCGTTTGATGAATCCGTTAGTGAATCCCTTGGATGAGTCCGTTGGTGAACCCTTGTTGACGAATCCGTTGGTGAATCCGTTTGATGAATCCGTTAGTGAATTCCTTGGATGAGTCCGTTGGTGAACCCTTGTTGACGAATCCGTTGGTGAATCCGTTTGATGAGTCCGTTGGTGAACCCTTGTTGGAGAATCCGTTAGTGAATCCGTTTGATGAATCCGTTAGTGAATCCCTTGGATGAGTCCGTTGGTGAACCCTTGTTGACGAATCCGTTAGTGAATCCGTTTGATGAATCCATTAGTGAATCCCTTGGATGAGTCCGTTGGTGAACCCTTGTTGACGAATCCGTTAGTGAATCCGTTTGATGAATCCGTTAGTGAATCCCTTGGATGAGTCCGTTGGTGAACCCTTGTTGACGAATCTGTTAGTGAATCTGTTTGATGAAATATTGCTTTGAAGTCTCGTGCCATTTGGAGTCACACTTGACTTTTTGAATTGCGGGGTACGGGCATAGTTGACCGCGACCAGAAAAATGTTCCTGCTGGGGATGAAATGTTGAGATTGACTCTTAAGGGGGGTGTGGCACCCGTGACAGAACTTAGGGAGTTTGGAATTTTGAAGAGGACAACCTACTTTTGAGTGGGAGTTTCTATCCTACTTTCGATTTTTGACATGCCTTAAGGGCGGACCAGAAAAAGGTGTGCCCAACTGGGTGTCCGAGGATCGGGACAGTGTCTTGATTTAGGCTGGAGATCTTTGACAAGGCCCTTTTCTTGAAGTGATTTAGACCTGGGAGGCGCGCGCCTTCCTATGTAGGCTTGGGACGCGCGCGCACTTCAGACTGCTGGCGGGTGGCGCGCGCGTCTGGGTGGCGGAATTCCGGGCTTGACATTTGCTGACCAAAAGAGCCCCCAACAGCTATAATATCATCTTCTGTTCGACCACTTGATTCTCACAGCTCCTTTCTGCCATTTTTGAACATCATATTATTGCTTAACTTCGCTTGTGATCAACATTTTCCATGGCTTCCAATTCTTTTGCCCTTGATGCCAAGGTCGTTAGTGCGTATGAAAAGGACTTGGGCACTTTTGTGTATTCTTTCAAGACCCATCCCAAGAAGGCCTTCATTAAAGATTTCGGGTTCCGAATTCTTTTCACCTTGCGGACGTTGAAGCCGGATTGGGATTTGTTGAGAGCTGCCGCGGCTTTCTGGGATTGCGACAGCCATACCTTCAACCTTTCAGCTAATGAAATGGTGCCGACTGTTGACGATTTCGGGGCCATCCTTGGCATGCCTTTGGCCGGTCGGATTGCCGTCCCTAAATATCACCGTGGTGCCATCGACTCTTGGGTTGGGTTACTGAATCTCCCCGTTGAGGACGTGAGGAAGATGTTGCATGGTACCGTGATTGACATAACTGAGTTGCCGATGTTCTTCAGTTTACACTCGGAGGACCCGATGGTTCAATCTTTCAAAAGAAATGCCATGGACGTTTGTCTCTTCAGCGAAGTACTGTTTGTTACACCTTTCGGGACTGCGGACGTGCAGTTGGCTGAGATTATTTTGCAAGCTAAGGAGCAGCAATTTAGTGTAATCCCTCTTATTGTAGGGGAGACGTTGCACGGCCTTGATGAGTTACATAGGACGGGCAAGATGTGTCGGGGAAGCCCTTTGCTCTTGACCATATGGCTCCGAGAACACTTCAGAATTTATTCTCCGGATGGTGATTTGTCTCCTTTTACTGTTCATAGGAGGAAGTTGTTGATCCGGGATTTATCTGAAGATGATTGGAAGAAATTCTTTGCCTCTAGGGCGACCGTCGATATTGAGTGGTGTCCTCCTTCTTGGGGTCTTCGTCCTTTTGTGGAATGGACTCTTGGTTTTCAGCACATGGTTGTACCCGGTTTGAGAGATTCTTCATTTTACCAGCCAGAGCGGGTTCTGCGGCAGTTCGGTCGCCAACAGACAATTCCTTTTCCGAGGGATGGAATGCTTCGTCCAGTTGCTTACATGGGTCCTGGCTTCTCGAGTGAGCTTCAGTCGGCTTGGGGAGATGACCGCAATCGTTGGGCTTTCGCTCCTCTGCATCGGGGGAGTGTCTTCCTTCCCGAGATCTACTTGGACTATTTATTTGGCACCCTTTACTGTGGCATCACTTGGGTTGATGTGCTTCGTGCCGAGTTGTTGGGACAGGGTTTTGAGCCTAGCAGCACTTTGAGATATAGGGAGGCTGCTGCTGATTCGAGTAACATTCTCGCTGACCCTTTCGGTACTCCTTTGGATGACTTTTATGCTAGGAGACGTGTTGCAACACAGAAGGTTTCGGTGCGTATTAGTGCTCCTTCGTTACCCAAGAAGAAAAGGATTGAGAGACGATCGGGTGGTCCTTTGAAAGCTAAGAGAAAATTGGATTTTTCTTACTACCCTAAGAGATTGCAATTAGACCACTTTGTTTTAGGATTTAATGTTTTGATGTCTTTTGTTGCTCAATAAATCCGTTGTAATGGTTTGAATAATTCATTGAATGATTAAAAATTACATTTTGTTATTTGAAGTGAATTGGGTATTTTTGATATGTTTTAGACCGCACCCGAAGGTTGCCTACGTTCCTCCAGTTGGGAGGCTCAGGTCTTCGTAGTTCAAACAAACAAAGACCATTTTTTTTTTTTTTGTTGTGCACCCTATTTTTTGCCTAGACCGCCCTTTCGGGTTTTCAATCTAGCGGGCTTTTTTTTTGCACGTGCTCTAATTTTTGCCTAGGCCGCCCTTGCGGGTTTTCAACCTAGCGAGCAATTTTTTTTTTTTTTTTTTTTTTGTTATGGTCTTTGTTTATTAAGCGTAGAACCTCTTGAGCTTGTCGAGGTTGACCTCCTTTGGCAGCTGGTCACCATCTAAATCCACGAGCCGGACTGCACTACCGCTTAGTATCTTTTTGACCACGTACGGACCGATCCATCGGGGTCCCCATTTCCCCAGGGGATTCATGGCATTAGGAGGATGTTGTCTTAAAACTAAATCTCCCACATTGATGTTTCGAGGCTTCACCTTTTTGTTGAAAGCTCTTGCCATCCTTTGCTGATACGCCCTTGTGCGTTCGAGTGCTCTTAACCTTTTCTCGTCGAGCAAGGCTAGTTGTTCATATCGACTTTGCATCCAGTCGACCTCGTTGACTTGATTCTCGAGGAGGACCCATAGAGATGGGACTTCAAGTTCGATAGGGAGTACGGCTTCTGAACCATAGACCAATGCATAAGGAGTTTCTCCTGTTGCGATCGTATTGATGTGCGGTAGCCCCACAATGCTAATGGTAGCTTCTCGGGTCAATCCCTTCCTGTTGAGGCCATTTTCTTGACGATGGTCTTGATGGTCTTATTTGCTGCTTCGACTGCGCCATTTGCTTGGGGCCGGTAAGGAGATGACTTGTGCTTGGTGATCTTGTATTCTACCAAAAGTGCATCCATTTCCTTCTCGAAGTGAGAGCCGTTGTCGGAAATGATTTCATGAGGCACGCCGTATCGGCACATGATATTAATCTTTACAAATTCGGCCACTTTCTTGGCGTTGAGGGTTCGATAGGCTTGTGCTTCGACCCACTTTGTGAAGTAGTCGACTGCCACTAGGACGAATGACTGCCCATTGCTTCCGGCAGGATGAACTTTACCGATGATGTCTATCCCCCAACAAGAGAAAGGCCAAGGTGTGACCATGTTGTAAAGTTGTGAGGGTGGAGCATGTTGCAGATTAGCGTGGAATTGGCACTTGGCACATCTTTTGACTTTCTCGATACAGTCTCGTTCCATAGTGCTCCAATAGTAACCAATGCGAAGTATCTTCTTGACTAGCATAAACCCATTCATGTGGGGTCCACATTCTCCTTCGTGCACTTCACACATTATCTCTTGAGCTTCGGTCTCATTGGCGCATAAGAGATTGATCCCGTCGTGGTGCCTTTTATAGACTCGGTCCCCAATCAGTACGTACCGAGAGGCTAACCTTTGCAGAGCTGCTTGAGACTTCTTATTGATGTTCTCGGGATAAGTGCCGTCTTTGAGGAAGTTCATGATATCCGAATACCACGGAGAGTTTGTTTGAACCTCGTTGATCTCGATACTCATGCAATATGCCGGACTGTTCCTTCGAGCAATTTTGAAAGGCTTCACCATTTTCCCTTTGGGCATTTCAACTAATGAAGCTATAGTGGCCAGTGCATCAGCGAAGCGATTCTTATCCCTTGGCAGGTAGTTGAAAGTGATCTTGTTCAACCATTTCTTCAAGGTGCTGACCATACTGTTGGAGAGTCGGGTCTTGGGTTCGCCATTTACCCGATTGCTGATTGATAAGGAGCAAAGAGTCGCCGAACACTTCTAGTTCCGTGATGTTTCTTTCGAGAGCTGCTTCGAGCCCTGCTATGCATGCTTCGTACTCGGCAATGTTATTGGTAGCTTCGAATTCCAGGCGTATGGCAATGGGAGTGTAGATGTATTTTGGATCGACAAGCAATACCCCTATACCAAAACCGTGTTTATTGGCGGCGCCATCGAAAAAAAAGTTGCCACTTGTCTTCTTCGGTTGCAGTACAAATTAAATGCTCGTCGGGGAACTGTACATCTTCCCCCTTCACTTCGTCACACGGGAATTCGGCAAGCTGGTCACTGAACACTTTCCCCCTGACGGATTTTAGTGTGACGTAAGTGATATCATAGCCGGCGAGCATGAAGTACCATTTGGCTATTCTTGTTGACATGAAAGGCTTCTCGAAGATGTAGCGGAGCGGGTCCACCTTTGCTACTAGCTTGATCGGAAAAGCTTCCATATAGTGTTTGAGCTTTTGATTGACCCAAACCAATGCTGCACATGACTTCTCTAAGACAGAGTAGTTCTTTTCGCCTCCTTGGAATCGGCGACTGACAAAATAAATGGCGTTCTCCTTTGTGGACTCTCGTTGCTCTTGTGCTAACATAGCCCCTAGGGCTTCATGATTGACAGTGAGATAAAGCAACAGAGGTTTCTCCTTGTGCGGCGGAACTAGAACAGGAGGGCACGTCAAGTAATGCTTTACTTGATCGAAGGTTTCTTGGCACGCGTCGGTCCATTCTAGAGCCACATTCTTCTTGAGTAGCTTGAAGATTGGCTCGCACATGGAAGTGAGTTGGTGCACAAACCGACTGATGTATTGTAGTCTTCCCATGAAACCTTTAATCTCTTTCTGCGTCTTTGGAGGAGGCATGTCAATGATTGCCTTGATTTTGGAGGGGTCTACTTCGATTCCCCTTTCAGTGACCATATAACCAAGAACTTTGCCTCGGATAACCCCAAATGTGCACTTTGCAGGGTTGAGCCTCATCTTGTGTTGACGAAGCATTTCGAAGAACTTGCGGAGATCGATTAGGTGTTGACCAGCGGTTCCTTTGGAGTGAATGATCATGTCGTCCACATAGACCTCGATTTCTTTGTGAATCATATTGTGGAACAAGTCTGTCACGGCTCTTTGGTAGGAAGCCCCAGCATTTCTTAACCCAAATGGCATGACTGTGTAGCAAAAGGTACCCCACGGTGTTGTGAAGGCTGTCTTATGTTGATCTTCATCGGCCATAAGAATCTGATTGTACCCAGCGAACCCATCCACGAATGAGCGAACCTCGTAGGCAGCAGTGGAGTCGACTAGCATGTCGATATTAGGGAGTGGAAAATCATCCTTTGGGGAAGCTTTGTTTAAATCCCGGAAGTCTACACAAACTCGAACCTTGCCGTTCGCCTTCCTGACTGTCACAATGTTGGCTAACCATGTCGGATACTCGATAACCTTGATGAACCCCATACTGAGGAGCTTCTCAATCTCTTCTTTGACCTGCAGAGACCATTCTGGCTTGATCTTTCTGAGCTTGTGCTTTACTGGCCTGGCATCTTCTCTGATCGGAATCCTGTGCTCCGCTACCTTTCTGTCTAAACCCGGCATGTCTTTGTATGACCATGTGAACACATCCACGAACTCCCGTAGTAGTGCAGTCAATCTGTCTTTGTCGTCCCCCTTGAAGAAGCTTCCAATCTTAGTTTCTTTTGGCTCTTCTTCGGTACCCAGATTAACAACATGCAATTCTTCGTCAGCCTTTGGACCATTCTCGCCACGACTACGGACTTGTTGAGCAAGTTCATTTAAGTATGTTGTGTTTTCGTGGTCTATTTCATCATAATTTGAATCGTTATTAACTTGTTTGTTAAGTTCATTATTAGTTAATTCATCATTTATGATGTTTGCAATCTCAGGGTACTCAGAAATATCAAATTTTTCATTAGCAAAGAAAGGAAACACACGCTCGGCTATGGCCTCCAAATCCTCTTGGGTGAGGGTATTAGAGACACTCTCGGACTCGAAAGTAAGTGTGAGCTGCTCTTCCTTTGTTGCTGTGCGGGGTATGCAACCCATTTCTTGGACTAAGAATTCCTCGGATACCACGGGCCCTTTTGTTGAATACCAATTGTTGATCGGCTCGGAGCTTGGCGGGATCTCACTGATAGTTTCGTTCATGATGACGGTGTCATGGATGGCGTTAACTTGGCATTTATTCATCACAGCGAGCTCATCGAACATGGAGGCTAAATCTGTCAGTTCCTCCCCCACGGTGATTTCTGTCTCGGATTCTATAGTCATCTTCTTTCCCCACCATTCACGGGGCGACATGGGAGTTGGTTCTCTTTCGGATATCTGGACCTCACAATCGGAGAATATTTCGAGGCCGGGCTTTTTGACACCTTTATTGTTAACCCACGGCTCGGGAAAGATCATGTATGGAACGTCTTCCCCTTGGCGGACAAAATAACCATTCAACGTCTTGCGATAAGGCCTTAGATTAGGGACTTCATATCGACGGCCTTCTTTACGAGCTCGGGCCTTTTCGTTCTTGATCGCTTGCTCTTGTTTCAAGTCTTCTTTGGAAGGCTCATACCCCAAACCGAAGGTGTTCTTGACAAATGGGACTTGCACGGGATGTAGGATTCCTTGCTGATATTTCCCTAAGCCTAAACCAGGGAAGTAGTCCATATTCCTCATCATGCGGAGGACTTTGTGATTGCTGGGGGTCCATGATCCGTTTCCCCCTTCTTTGTCAATGGCGTTGATTGAGACGCCGGAGAGAGTGGAGTCTGGTAGACCATGCTGAACTTGGTGGACGGGCTCCCCTTTTCTGTGGATAGTGATGTTTTCAGCCATTACGGTCACTATTTCATCACCATTTCGGATCTTGACACATTGGTGGTGGAGAGTTGACGGTACGGCATTAGCACTGTGAATCCATGGTCGACCCAACAGTAAGTTGAACGAGGCCGGGATATCAAGCACTTGGAATGGAACGGACATGACCATGCTCCCAAACTCAATGTCTATTTCGATCATACCCATGACTGTACGGGCGGTGCTGTCATAACCTCGGATTACTTGAGTAGAAGGCTTCAAATCAGAATCCTTAAGCCCCAGTACGCCCATGATTCTACCAGGCATGAGATTGAGTGCGGAACCACCATCCACTAAGAATCTTGAGACGGGCCTCCCCCTTGCTCGTACCTTGAGGTAAATAGCTTCGTTGTGGTCGGAACCAAACGGTGGAAGGTCCATATCGGCAAAGGTGATGACGTTGCCAAAATGAATGTGACCAATCATTGCCGTGAGGTCCTCGGGAGTAGTATCGGGAGAAACTGATGTATCATCAAGATTGCGGATGACAAGATCTCGGTGTTTCTTTGAGAATGCAATGAGGTCCCAAATAGAGATGTTGGCTTGAGTTTTCTTGAGTTGGACAAGTAGAGGATCTTCGGGAGCGTTGTGAGCTTGCGGCTTTTGAGAAGAGGAGCTTGGTGCGGAAGTGGAAGGGTTGCTTGCTATGACTCGACCGGATCGAGTTAGCATGTTGACGTTCCCATCTTGCTTCTTTTTCCTATTCTCTAGTACTTCCCTCATTACCTCATCGTAAGTCACTACATAACAAGAATTGTCAAGTTTATTCATAACATTGGGGCCCCCATTCACAATTGGGATTGAATGGGTGGTCCCCTCGAGTTCTCCTATCTCTATTACATTGACATGCTCGTCATTAGTCACTACAAATTCTTTCTTATCTATGAGATCTTGAATGACATTGCGGAGAACGAAGCAATCCTCGGTGGTGTGGCCACTATATTGGTGGTAGCCACAATATTTTTGGTGAGCATGATTGGGGTGGATCGTCTTGGGTTGGTACCCTTGCACGGGTGTAACTTGACCCTTTGCCTTGAGACCTCAAACACTTCGGTTTGAGTCATGCCTTGGAGAGGCGTGTAGACATGGTCACTTCGGGACTTCTTCCCTTGAGGCGGAGGAACCTTTTTGTAATTCCCCTTGTCAATAGTGACGGCGTTGACCGAGGCCTCTTTTGTGGAGTTGGAAGCGGCCTTGTAGCGGTAAGTAGGAGTGGTCTTCTTAATCTCCTTGAGCAAGTCATCCATCCGTACCCCCGCCTCATACATTTGGGAGAAGTCGGAGTAGCAAGCCCCACTTAGGTGAGTGCGGAGATCAATCTTGAGACACTTGAGAAATATGTCCATTTTCTCTTTTGTGTTCGGCCTCTCAACAATTTCAGAGAGTTTGTCATTCCATCTCCTTGTGAAGTCGATGAAGGACTCATTGTCTCGTTGAGTAGTGTTCTCTAGCTCTTTCCTTGTGGGCCGGTGAGTGGTGTTGCCTTGGTATTGGTTCTTGAAGGCAAGCATGGCGGAGTCCCAATCAAGACGGACAGTGAGCGGGAGAGTAGCATACCAATCTTTTGCCGCCCCCTCGAGAGTGAGAGGAAAGCATTGAGCCATCACCTTGGTGGAGACCTTCTTTGGAACCATTGCCCAAATATAAGTCTCAATGTGAGCCATGGGACAAGAGTTGCCCTTGAATTTTCTTATGTCGGGCATCTTGAACTTATCGGGAAGAGCGGCCATAGTACTCATGAGGATGGATGATTGATAAAGGCTTGTGTCGGAACCTTTCCCCATGTTGAGCCCATTGAATTTTTGGTCGATGTAGGCCATGATAGAATCCACCATTTGGGCTCATTGTTCTGGAACTTGGTTCCCCCATTTTCTTGGTGCGGGTGTTGACATAAGTACTCTTGAACAAACCCTCGGTCCATTCGGATTCGTCATCATTGTTCTTGTTCTTTCCCTTGGAAAGGTTGGTGAGCTTTTCTTTCATTAGCTCCATTTCGGCCTCGTGGGCCTCCCTTTGGTTGTCGAGGTGGGATTGCCAAATGTCGTCTTTGCTTTGTGCCTCCTTGTTAAGGGTGGAGACTTGCTCTTGGAGGAGTTGGACCATAGTTGAGAGCTGTTCGAGAGACATGGTGTTGCTGCTGCCGGTCATGGTTGATGTTGGAGCTGTTGGAGTGATCTCTTCACGGACTAACCGATTTGCCTGAATCTCGGTAGACTTTGTAAGTACCAATTGAACCTATATTGCAGAAGAGGCCCTTGTCAGTCTTGAGTAACACTTGCGGTCCATGAAGAGGCTTGGAACACACAGTTGGGCACACGACTCGAACCACATAAGAAAAGACTCCTTTTTTTTTTTTTTTTTTTTTTTTATAAGTCGGAGGGAATGAATCCCTTTTGGGGTTTCTAAGAAAATAATGGAATCGTCACACTAGTATATAGACCATCTCGCGGTCCCATATACTCATCGGATTCCATCGCGCTTGTGAATCCTACATGTATCGGGATTAAACTAAATTAATGTAGTAAAGCATACATGCGGGGACGGATTTTTATTTTCGTCCAAAATAACCACTTTTTGGGGACGGATTTTTATTGCGTCCATTTCAACAAGTTGGCATGTATGATTTGAAGACATTAGTTTAGGGAAATCTCGTTACATGGAAACCGACTTGAGTCACGGAGTGTTAGACCCTAACTAGAATTGTGTGGTATGTGCTCGGCTTGAATATGAGGCTCAAAGGTCACCCCCGGCATGTAGTCTTGAACTACGCCACGGGCTGAGGTTTACCGCTTCGAAAGAGCCAAGGTCTGGTGGAGCTTGAAACTTTCTAGGACGGGCCTCGACGGGTTTGGGGTTGGACTTGTGCGACTCGATAGTGAGCAGTTCATAGGAATATGTGCATGTAGTGTGAGGTCTAACAAGTGACAAATTTTTTTTTTTTTTTTTGTTTATATTTTTTTTTTTTTGAAAAGAAAGAAAAACACACAAAACACATAAGCACATAAAATTACAACTCCCGAATCACCCGTGTGACCGGTAAATAAAACACAAAATTAAAACAGTCCGAGGGTTCAATTCTGTTCTGATGCAGGCAACTGTGCCCACACCCCACTGTTCTGCTCAGTCACTAAAACCTGTTTCTGTTCTGGAAACCAACCCAGAAGCGTGCGCCTTTGAGTGCTGATGTGGGACGCACGCGCATGGCGCAATGCTTATGGGACGCGCGCGCTTCTGGGGCACACCTGTCAGAATGTCAGACTTTGGACTCAGGGGATTGCCCTGGTCCCATGTTCATATTGTAACCCCTGCAGAAGTGATTAGTGCAGAATAACAGAAGAAGAAGATGAAGAACATGAAGAAGTGGGCGATTCTGGTTCTTGATGCGGGATGCGCGCGCCTTAGGCTTAAAAGGCCAGACGCGCGCGCCTCCCCCATCAGGAAACAGCATGCCCAGAAAAGATGTAGATTTCGATCAGAATGCAAGTTTAACCCTCAAATACATCTCCCCAGCAGAGTCGCCACTGTAGATACCCCGGGAACCACGGCTTGGATAGAGCGGTGAATTATCCTAGGATGTCTAACTTGTTTTTAGAGTCGCCACCTATGTTTTGAGGAACATAAGAAAAACCTATTGATTGTAGCCTAAGTTTGATTACGAAAACAGAGATTCTTTGTTTTCAGGTTCGGGGGTTAGGTTACGAGATGGGAAGTACCGAAACACCCATCTCGCCCAACTTAAGTTGGTCTTGCTTGATCAAAATCTACATGAATGAAAATGTTCTTCTTCTTCTTCTTTAAGTCATAAAAAGGGGGTTTAAAATAGGATTTGGAATGTAGGAGATAACTCCTTAACCAACCTCAATGAGATGAGGTGATCATTAGAGTCATGTCCCAAAATGATTTGGGTGATTGCACATTTGATTAAAGTAAAAGAGAGAGAGGAGATGAAGTAGAAAAGAAAGGAAAAGATGTACTTTTACCTACAATTTGAAGAACTTCAAGTGTTGCTTGATGAGATCCTTGGAGAACCTTTAGAAAGTGATTTTTTTGTCTAGTTTTCAATCCTTGAAAATGGAGGTAAAGAGAGGTTTTTATAGGTGAAAGAGGGGTGTTTTTGGTGCCAAAACTCAGTCACCAAGAAATCCTTCCCGGGCAAAATCTTGTAAATTGAGCAAGGGAGGGAATCCTGGCTAGAAATCTGTAACTGACGCCCAGAGGCGCGCGCTTCCTGCTTTGGGGGCGGGAGGCGCGCGCGCCTGGATCCTCCTGTCGGAGGCGCGCGACTCAGAGAAGGCAATTTTGACAGAATGGACTAGAAAGTCAGCCCTGTCATTCAGTTTAGTCCCTGGACTTAACGAAGTCAGTCAGGAACTTAACGGAAGTGACAGAAACTAACGAGAAACACTTAAAATGGGGAGAAACACAAAATCAAATGTGCAATCGGGGTGAGCGGTCCAAGGCGGGGTGTCTACACTTCCCCATTCACTTCGTCACACGGAAATTCAGCAAGCTGATCACTGAACACTTTCCCCCTGATGGATTTGAGTGTGACGTAAGTGATATCATAGCCGGCGAGCATGAAGTACCACTTTGCTATCCTTGTTGTCATGAAGGGCTTCTCGAAGATGTAGCGAAGCAGGTCCACTTTTGCTACTAGCTTGATTGGAAAGGCTTCCATGTAATGTTTGAGCTTTTGAGTAACCCAAACCAGTTCTGCACATGACTTCTCCAAGACGGAGTAGTTCTTTTTTCCCCCTTGAAATCGGCGACTGACAATATAAATGGCATTCTCCTTTGTGGAGTCTCGTTGCTCTTGTGCTACCATAGCCCCTAGGGCATCATTCACTGTGAGATAGATCAAGAGAGGCTTCTCCTTGTGAGGTGGAACCAAGACTGGGGGACATGTTAAGTAATGCTTCACTTGGTCAAAAGCTTCTTAGCAAGCGTCAGTCCATTCTAGAGCCACATTCTTCTTGAGTAGCTTGAAGATTGGCTCACACATGGAAGTAAGCTGGTGCACAAACCGACTGATGTACTGAAGTCTGCTGTAGACACCCCATTTTGGACATTCATTTATAATCACACTACTTCTGTGTCTCGCCTTTGATTTGGGTCAAAACTCGTTAAGTTGCATGTTTCGTTAAGTTTCTGACTGACTCTGTTAGTTAGGGGCCAAACTGAACATTAAAAATATCGCAGAGGGAAAATAAGTGATTCCAGCACTTAGATGCCTCGTACGAGACATTGATGTCTCGTACGAGGTATCCCCCTCGACAGTCGGGTTTTTGGTCAGTTTCCTTGTTGATCTTAACCCCTTTTCTTGGTAAACACTCATGCAATCCGAGAAAACCTAATGGCCGATCCTAGAGTCCAAAAATACCTCTGTGGAGATCAACTCATTGATTCCCACCTTAACTTACCTTCTTGGCCAAAACCCTTGGTCAAAATCTCCTATAAATATAAGGTTCTTGAACCAGAAAAAGGGTAGACTCTATATTCACCAAACAACCACTCAAAATCTGACCAAAGAAGTTCTTCTAATCAGCCCCTCTCTGATACCTACGAAATTTGGAGGATCAAGGCCTTTAGTCAAGGCCATCCATAGGATTCTTGAAGAAAACGCTTAGGTAAATCTTTGCTTTTCTCTCTTCTCATCTCCTTCTTTGTGTTTGAAGTAGTGTGATTCCATTAAAGGATCACCCTAGAGCGTCTCCAACCCATGGAGATGGTCTCGAAGCATATGATCCTACATCCCAAATAAATAAGTCATTATTTATTTGTTTGTTTTTATCTTTTGGTACACGAATGCGTGATTTTGAATCGATGATGATGATTTCTTAGCAAGACCAATCCTAGATTGGGTGAATTGGGTGCTCCTTGACCTTCCCAATTCATAACTTAACCCCCGAATCCAGACATCTCGGTCCGTGTTTCGACAATAACATGGTGGCGACTCTCAAATCAACAAGAAGGTGAATCGAAGGTCGAAAGCGTGCCATCGAAACAAAAACCTCTCACGCAAACAGTGGCGACTCCGCTGGGGAAGAATCACAGTAAGTGGGTTAGACTTGTGTCGAAAGAAATCATCATTGTTTCAAAATTCTGCATTATGTACGTTAGTCTGTTCCCAGACTGGGATGCCTCGTACGAGGTATCACTTGTCTCGTACGAGACATCTCAGTTCTGCCTGGCAGATCCGACTCTCTGGTTTGAAAAGGGAATTTTATTCGGTTCAAACACGCACACAGAGTTCCAGATCTGCCTTCCCCCCTGTTTCTGAGTCTTGGGACCTTCCTAACGACGAGGAAACTCCCCATATATTATAAGGCTAACCTTTGTTTTGCAGGAGTACTTACTAAATGTTTATCCCCTGTTTTACATGCGTTTGCCTTATGTGTGAACTACGACGGCCTGAGTTCCTCCACAAGAGGGAAACGTAGGCAGCCACTTGGCCCGGCCATTGCATGTTTTTGTTTTTTAATTTAAAAAAAAAACTTTCTATTTTAACCTTGACACCTAGATCTTGACTCTCACACACGTGCACACATGTAGATTAATTGCACTACATACCCTATAAGCCCGGGTCCCAATCGGAGGACGGATGTCGGTCAGTACCCCCATTCTAACGAATGGCCCTCGCCGGTCTCTCCAAAGATGGTCTACCCACTCCGTGACACGCTCTTAGACTGTATTCATGAGGAGCCTTGGCCGTAAGCCTTGCATCAACCTCATGCATACATACTAGTTAATAAGACACCCCTCGAGACCGGTCGGTTTGATTTTTAGGGTTGTTTTAATCTTTGCCCAAGATAACGCGTCTTTACAATCTATAATCCTCCCTTGTGAATATGATGAATGTCCCTTCGGTAAAATGTTGAACAAAGGATTTTGAAAGAATAGAGAACCTCTCTACGGAAATCTGAGTTTGTGTTTTCCTACTTTCACTATTCTATGCGGGATTGTGGATGCCATTTTGGCTTAGTTTCGACCGCACCGTTCAACATGTCCCTTTCGGTTGTCCCTTAAAATTCACAAGGTTTGATTGCATTAATGCGTTGTTTAACAAAGTGCAAAACAACTACGGGTCACTTAGGTTTGGTTAATCGAATGGTGGATTCCGATGAGAATATGGGACCTTTGCCCGAATTGTCTGTTTGGGAGAGTGCAATACAGGTGAAAAACAAGGGGCTCATATTCTAGGGTGATAGAATCCACTGTTCCAGGATGAACTAGAGTAGTAACCTCTTAAAATGGATTGAATTCCGTCCGACCAATAGGATTAAAATCTGCAATCTGACTGTTAGGCTTGATGCCTTGTACGAGACATCCATTGTCTCGTACGAGACATCCTCTCTTTTCTGTGAATCTGCCGTGTTGGTTAACCCCTGTTTCATAAAAGCCGACTTGTTGGGACCCAAGCCTGGATTTGACACAGTTTCTGCACTCTAGGTCTGTCCGATCAGCAAAGTAGCTCCACACTCCCAACACAATCGCTTCAGTAGTCTACATCCGTGATCCCGCGACCAAGAGACTAGAAAAAGTTGCAGTAATGGCTGGCACCCCCATCACTGACTTGGAAGCCGCTAAGACTGTCATTGCCCGGCTTGAGCAACAAATCAAAGAGCAAGTCGAAATTACTGCCCGTGAGAGTGACCGTCACGCCCAAGACATACACTCTGTTCTCCAAGAGCTCTAAGAACTCAAAAAGAACAATCAGAAGCCAAAAACCCCCTCCAAAGACGGGGTGTCCCATGCTAAGAAAAAGAATAAGAGGGATGATGATTCCGACTCTGATTCAAATACATCCGACTCTTCCACCTCCTCCGATGACGAGGATATTAAGGCAAGTGATAAGAAAAAGAAAGCTAATGATGACACCAACTTCATCAACTCCACCACTGCTGAGTTTCTCGAAAAGAGGTTTGCACATCTTGGTCTAGCAAAGGGATCCATCGTTCCATTTGACCCCATTGCACTCCGCAAGACAATCACTAAGCTACCACGAAAGTTTCGCACTCCTGACATAGCCATGTTCAATGGTACTACCTGTCCTCGTGTTCATGTTAAAAACTACACTTGGGCCATGCTTCCAATGAAAGTAGATGACACCGTCTTGGCCCAAAGCTTTCCCCAAACCCTAGAGGGGGCGATAAGGGATTGGTACATGTCTCTCCCCTTATCCACAAGGACCGATTGGGCTACCGCTTGTGAAGTCTTCCAAAGGCGCTTCGAGGATAACACTACTTACCGTCCCACGAAAAGAGACCTCGAGCAAATCCAAAAAGGTCCTAATGAGACATTTGGTGACTTTGTTAAAAGGTGGAGAGCCAAGCTCACCGAGATTGTTGATAGGCCAACTACGGATGACCAAATGCATATCTTCTTGAAATCGCTCCATAACGAGTATGAGGACCACCTATCCGGCACTTTCTTCCCAAGATTCTCTGAACTTCATAAAGCCGGTCTCCGACTAGATGACATCTTTAAAAGTAGGAAAGAGGCTAAGAGTGATAGTGGGTACCGCTACACTAACAAGGGCTCTACTGGAAAAGACACATCTGTCAATGCCATCGCTTTCAATAATCAAGGGAGGAACAACTATTCCTCAGTCCCTCCGCCCAACAAGGAAAAGAAGAAAGAGAGAGTATACAACAAATTAGAAGGTATCACTCAAGGAGAGCTATTCGACATACTCGTAGAAGCCGGCAAGGTCGCACCAAGAAAGCCTCCTTCTACTCCAAGGGAACTCCCCCCGAATCATGCCCATCATCTCTACTGCAAATTCCACCAGTTCAGTGGTCATGACACCAATACTTGAAACCACCTCAAAGATGTGATCCAAGATCTCATAGATTCTAAGCAGCTAGGGGCTCCTAATGTAGTGACAAACCCTCTCCCAACTGCGGGAGGAGGGATCAATGTAATAGAGATAGCTAGTGAGGAAGAGGAGACTACTCGCCTAGTTCCAAATGTGCGCGAGAGTACTCCAAAGTTTAATAATGAAATTTATTTCTGTTACATGTTGCCTCATGATCAAGTACTTAGTATGCAAAATAACAACTTTGTGCGCGAGGGGGAAAACTTGCCATACTTCATGTTCCCTGAACCATGGATTGACCATAGGGGGAAGCGCCAACCGGGCTTTGAAATATTCAGTGACTGTGATCCGTACTCACTGAAAACAGAACCAATGCAATTCTCGTGGCTACCTTGAGAATTAGGGGGTACCAAGGCCGAGGCATTGAGTGAGTGGGACTTTGTGTTGGGAGAAGACCTACTGCACCAATTTCTCAACCTTTGCAATCTAAAGGACACTCAGATTAATGCAATAGATAAGGGGGACACTCCGAACCAAGACTACACCAAGCTCATCGAGAAGAGTGACGAGCTATTCAGAATTGGTACACAACTGGGGGACCCATAGCAAGTGAAGACTTCCTGATCAAGGAATTAGGATGTACTCCCCATCCCCATAGGGCAAGAAAATTTGTAACTCTTACCTTAGAGTCAGATACCGCTACCGATGAGCTCACCCAAGAGGACTTGGATGCCATCGCGGAACGTGTATTCCCCTACTTTCTTAATGAAAAAATAGATCTTTCTGAGTATCCCGAGATTGCTAGCATCCTAAATGATGAATTAACTAATAACTCTAACGAATTAGATAATAATGAGTCATATGACGAGATAGATCAAGAAAACGAACAAATCTTAAAAGAAATTAATAAGCAAGTAGGTCTTCATGGCGGAAATGGTCCTATTGATGCCGAAGAAATGCAAACAGTTAATTTGAGGACGGACGATGATCCGAAAGAGACCAAGATTGGCAGTTTCTTCAAAGGGGAAGACCGACAAGCCCTTATAGTGCTTCTCCGAGAATTTTTGGATGTGTTCGCTTGGTCCTATAAAGATATGCCGGGGCTAGCCAATTCGATCGTTGAGCACAAGATACCCTTGCTTCCTGATTCGAGGCCAGTCAAGAAGAAACTCCGCAGAATTAAGCCAGAGTGGTCAGTACAATCAAACAAGAGATAGAGAAACTCCTGAGTGTTGGGTTCATCAAAGTAATAGAGTATCCAACCTGGTTGGCTAATACTGTACAAGTTTCCAAAGCAAATGGAAAAGTCTGAGTCTGTGTTGATTTACGTGATCTCAACAGAGTCGAAAGATGATTTTCCTCTTCCAAACATAGACATGCTCGTCAACAATACCGCGAAGTACGATGTTCGTTCATTCGTAGACGGATTCGCTGGTTACAATCAGATCCTCATGGCCGAGGAGGACCAACACAAAACAGCGTTTACCATACCTTGGGGGGATGTTCTGTTATACGGTCATGCCATTCGGACTCAAGAATGCCAGAGCCACTTATCAGAGAGCCATAACTGCATTGTTCCATGACATGATACATAAATAAATGGAGGTGTACATTGACGATATGATCATACACTCCAAAGGCTCCGATAGGAAACACTTTGTCGACCATAGAAAGTTCTTTGAGAGGTTGAGACACCACAAGATGAGACTTAATCCGGCCAAGTGCACATTTGGGGTAGTGAAAGGAAAGGTCCTTGGGTACATGGTCACTGAGCGTGGTATAGAAGAAGATCCCGCTAAGATCAAAGCCATCATTGACATGCCTCCACCTAAGACGCAAAAAGAAGTCAAGGGATTTATGGGTCACCTTCAGTACATTAGTCGTTTCGTGAATCAACTCACGATGATGTGTGAGCCAATTTTTAAGCTCATCAAGAAGAATGCATCCCTAGAGTAGATAGAAGAATGCCAAGAAGCTTTTGATAAGGTCAAGGAGTACTTAGTGAATCCGCCCGTATTGGTTCCACCACATAGGGAGAAACCATTGACCTTGTACCTCATAGTCAATGACACTGCATTAGGGGCTATGCTAGCACAAGAGTGACCCGATTCGAAGAAAGAGAACGCCATGTACTTTGTCAGCCGTCGCTTCTAAGGGGCTGAACTGAATTACTCTGCATTAGAGAAGTCGTGTGCTGCACTAGTATGGGTAGCTGAGAGACTAAAACCGTACATGGAGGCGTTTCCTGTACAACTAATCGCCAGGATGGACCCAATGAAATATATCTTCGAGAAGTCGCATGTCTCCTCTAGGATAGCCAAATGGTACTTCATGCTCGTGGGGTACGATATCACTTACATCACACAGACATCTGTGAGAGGGAGAGTCTTCGCGGATCACTTAGCCGAATTTCCATGTGATGAAGCGAAGGGGGAATACCCGTGATTCCCTGATGAGGACATCATGTCAATAGCAGAAAATAAGTGGCAATTATTTTTTGATGGCGCTGCCAATAAACGGGGATATGGCATTGGCATGTTACTAGTAGATCCCTCAGATTTCTACACTCTACTTGCAATCCACCTTGACTTTGAGGCCACTAACAATATTGCCGAGTACGAAGCTTGCATAGCGGGGCTTGAAGCAGCCTTAGAAAGAAATGTGACCGAACTATAGGTGTACGGAGATTCACAACTTATAATCTATCAGTCACTCAAGAAGTGGAAGCTACAAGATCCTACACTCCAGAAATATAACGACTATCTCCAAGACTTGGTCAAACAGTTCAGAGAGGTCACTTTCTACTATCTTCCTAGAGATAAGAACCGCTTAGCAGACTCGCTCGCCATGCTAGCATCGCTTGTTGAAATTCCTGAATGGACTGAGGTTAAAACCTTCAGAGTCGCGAGGCGAACGACTCCTGCTTATTACTCAATCATAGACTGCAAAGAAGAGTGTAACTCTGTGAATACCTTGGACAACAAACCTTGGTATTATGATGTATGGCGTTTCCTCCTAGACGGAACATTCCCATCAGACGCGTCACCTAAAGCGAAGATAGCCCTCAAACGGCTTGCCGCCCAATTTGTTATCATAGGTGATCGCCTCTATAAGAAGCACCACGACCAGTGTCTACTCTGTGCCGATGAGCACGAAGCCGTAGAAATCATGGACCAAGTCTATTAAGGAGTCTGTGGAACCCACATGAATGGCAATATGCTTGCAAAGAAAATCATCCGACTAGGATACTATTGGGCTACAATGGAAGCGGACTGCACCAACATGGTTAAGAAATGCCATAAGTGCCAGATACATGCCAACTTACAGCACACAACACCGTCTGTGTTATACCCAATGACATCCCCTTGTCCATTTTCTACATGGGGAATAGACGTCATTGGTAAAGTTTCGCCGACAGGTCATAATGGGCATTCATTCGTGTTAGTCGCCGTTGATTACTTCACCAAATGGATCGAGGCTCAATCCTACAAAGTCTTGAATGCCAGAAAGGTGGATGAGTTCATTAAGACCAACATTTTATAACGATATGGGGTCCTCATGAGATGATATCTAACAACAGCATGCACTTTGAGAAAGAATGTGACCAACTACTTGCAGAGTACAAAATAGAGAGACATCAGTCATCACCGTACCGACCACAGACCAATGGAGCAGTCGAAGCTGCTAATAAGACCATTGACACCATCATTAGGAAAATGGCTAAGACTGGCAGAGATTGACCCGACAAGCTACACTTTGCACTCTGGGGCTACCGAACTTCAATTCGTACCGCTACCGGTGAAACTCCATACGCCCTAGCCTATGGGGTGGAAGCAGTGCTACCAATTGAATTAGAAGTACCATCACTAAGGGTTCTCCTAGAAAACCAAGTGAGCAAAGTCGCATGGTTGGATAGCTGTTATGAACAACTAGCCCTGCTAGATGAACGACGACTTCGAGCCGCCGAGCATATCCAAGCGTATCAACAGAGAATAGCCCGAGCATTCAATAAGAAAGTCAAGTCCAGAAACATCAAAGAAGGAGACCTTGTCCTACGTGAACATCATCCCGGACCGTTCAATCCTATGGACAAATGGGGACCAAGATGGATAGGCCTCTACATAGTCAAGAAGATATTCTCCAGAGGAGCGGTACAACTCGCAGACCTAGATGGAGATCAACTGTCGAAGCCCGTCAACATGGATAAGCTGAAGAAGTACTTGTAGACACCCCGCCTTGGACCTCTCACCCCGATTGCATACAAAGTATTTTTATTTAACTTATTTTTGTTGATTTATGTTACTTCGGTTAAGTTCCTAACTGATTCCGTTAGTTTTGGACTAAACTGCATAACAGAGTTAACTTTTAGGGTCATTCTGTCATTCTGTCATTTTTCACCCGCGGGCGCTTCCGGCACTGCCAGTGAGCCGCGCGCGCGTCCCGCCCCAAAAGCCGGACCCGCGCGCTTCCCACTTTGGCAGTAACGGATTGCACCTTATTTCCCTCCTTTTTCTTATTTACAAACATCTTTTCTTGATCACAAAAACCATCTTTTTACATCCACATTCATCCCCCCTTTTCTCATTAACTCCCAATCCCAAATTCTAAGCCTTTTCCCAAAAACTAATATTTCTTTCATTTATTATTTGATTTCTTTTATTTCTTTTATTTTTCTTTTATTCATTTATCTTATTTGTGATTGGCTCATTCCATTTCACATGGATGACCAATTTCCCTCCATCATTTCCCTCTCTTTTTTACCTATAAAAACCATCATCTCCTACCTTGGAAAGGGACTCCAACCTTGATTCACCAACTACATTATACACAAATTCCCCCAACAAGAGTTCTTCGTAACAAGACTCTACACAAATTGTTCTACAACAATTTCATTACAACAACAACACTTTCAAGTCAAGGTTCCAAGTCCTCTTTCTCAAGGTACAACTCCATTTTCTTCCTTTGTTTTCTTCTTCTTGATGTATGCAATCCCCATTAATGGGACATGACCAACATGACTACTTCACATATTGAAGTTAGTTAAGGTTATCTCCCTACATTTTAATCTTAACTTTAATTCACCATGTTAATTTCTCTTCATCTCTTAATGTAATTCTTTAACATTACTCGTTACATGTAATCTTTATCATTAAATAAATAAAACAATTCTATTTTATTTCCCCTTTTCTTCTCATCACAATTGTTAGCACATTTCTATTTAATTAATTGAAGGACATGTAAATATTAGAACACCAATAGTAGCAAGACCCGCGTAAGCGGGGCGGAGTGGGTGTTTAAGTACTTCCCACTCCGTCACCTAACCCCTGAACCCTTCTCTCCCGAATCTCTGGTTTTGTACATAAATTAGGCTATTTCTAGGTTTTTCTTATGTTCCTTTAAAAACATAGGTGGCGACTCTAAACAATCTAAAACAAGTTAGACATCCTAGGATAATTCACCGCTCTAGCCAAGCCGTGGTTCCCCGGGGTATCTACAGTACTAATCATAAATCCGTCCCCTATTCCAAAGAAAAGAGGAAAGCTCGCTAGGTTGAAAACCCGCAAGGGCGGCCTAGGCAATAATTAGAGCAGAAAGCACTAGAAAAGAGGTCCGCTAGATTGAAAACCTGAAAAGGCGATCTAGGCAAAAATCAGGGTGTGCATTAATATATAATAATAATATATAATAATAATAATAATAATAATAATAATAATAATAATAATAGGGGACAGTCTCGTGCGAGACACCTATGTCTCATGCGAGACATGTCAGTCAACAAATATATTTTCTCTTTCTTACACAAGAACTACGATGACCTGAGCTCCTTATTTAATTGATGTAAAAGGAGAATGTAGGCAGCCTTTTGGTCCGGTCTATTCAATAAATAAAATCAAAGTCTTGTCTTCTTATTAATTGAATGTATTTCAAGAAAACAATAAGAAAATTTCTAATATGAATACCAACTTGCAATAGAAAATAAATAAAATACTAAAAGTCTAAACATTGGTCTATCTATTGGCAATCTCTCGATACTCCTAAGGATCTATTTCTTCCTTAACTTAGTAGGGGCTTGACCACGATCCGCCTTGTCATCCCTCTTCCTATTGAACCAAGGTATCTCGAAACCGGGAGGAACATCAAGACGACTGAACACCGAGGGAGTCAGTCTCGCGAACACATGAGGCCTATCTAGAGCTTGGAGTTTACCGGGAAGTCCGTTTGCTTTCTTCTCGTAAAAGTCACTCTCTAGAAAGTCTTGAGTGGCATTTGATCTGACATTAGAAGGATCCTCCTTAGCTTCCTTCTTCCTCAAATTCAAACTAGGCTCAAATTGGTCCCCCAACAGAAAGCGACGGATCTCATCAATACACTCGACATGGAGTTCTGAGAGAAACCAATCTAAGTATTTGTCTGACAAATAGACACTTCCTCCATCATGATGAAGATTGGTCCAACGATTCATAGTGGTGCCTTACCCCCAAGAGCGAGCCAAGCTCGTAGAGAAATCCGAGTCCATGAAAGAAACATCTTAAGGCCGTCCCCCTGACGAGAAAGTGTCTGCTGTTGACCGAATTGTCGCATTACCCTCCGAGCAAAGTAGAAAGAAGAATCCCTCAAGCCTGGAAGAACGACCCTGTCGTACCCGAGGGTATTAGCTACAAACCTCCTTACCCTCCAAAAGGATGGGCACCAAGCGATATCATTGGTCTCCGCTTTAGCAAAAAGATGAGTCCACTCCTTAATGCCGAGACCCTTCACTAACAGTCTCCGCTTATAGAAAGTATAAAGAGAATACTCGACCGGAGAGTCCAACAGTTTAAAATGTTCTCTGAGCCAAATAGTCAACAACAATGGACTTCCCTGAGTCATAGAGCCGGTTCGGTGTAACTCATCAAGACCATAAAGGGTCTCCCCCAAGATAAGAGGGATTATGTTGAAGGCCCGTCCTCTAGCTTGCAGAACGATGTCCACGAGCTCCGTGTTCGCCATGCCACACTTGCTCATGAAAAGCACGCTCTGAAATAAGCACAATGCCAAGAGGCAGCACTGGGAATCCACACCGTGACCGCAAGTCACCTGACCTTTAAATCTCCTAGGCAAAGCGTGGAGATCAATATAGCGGTTATGAACATAAGTCTGAGCCTCAGGAAGGCCAATGCTCAATAAGTCCCTAAGAGACTCCGCTGGTACCTTATCGCAATTAGGAACCGCAATCACCCCAGTCAAAGGCATATCAAGATAGCCGCCATCTCCTTCACAGTAGGGACCATCTCATTAAGTGAAAAGTTGAAGAGGTGAGTTGATGGATCCCAAAAGCGTGCAAATCTCTTTAAGAGGTCCCATTCCGGGTTTAGGTTCTTCAAGGTGAAAAGAATCTTGAAACCGAACATCTTCACGAATCTCTCTTGGTGAGGTTTATTAAATGAGCAAAAAAACGTTGCTAAATCATTCTTATAGCGTTCCACTAACTCTAGGTCCAAGGAGAACTCATCAACGATTATTGATGAAGGGACGGACTTGTTTGGGGCCATTGAGAGCAAAAGGTTGAGAATCCTACTCCAAAAGAAAGGTTCCCAGAACTGATTCAAGGCAGCATGGTATTCTAGGACGGACTAGAGGTGTTTATATACAAGTTTGGATACCAAATCCTCGAGGAAAAAGGAGAAACAGCGGCAGATTAAAAGGATGTCTCGTACGAGACATCGATGTCTCGTACGAGGCATCTCCCAAGTCAGAACAACAGAGTCTCTGCTCAGATTTCAGGTTGCTCTACAAGTCAAAACATGTCTCAATCATCCCTGAAATCCATCCAAAACAGTTCATTCACCACATACAAATGGCCCAACGCGAATCCACCTCATAAAATTATCCATTGGTTGACCAACCGGATGTGAGTCAATACATTTACGCAGTCAGAAATAAAACTAAAATTAACTAATGTATTGTGTGCTAGAGTTAGGAAATAATTGTTGGATAGGTACAAACCGAAGAAAAGAAAGATTGTCTTCACCTATACAGAGGCAATAAGTACATCATCAACAAAAAAAAGGGGGGGGAGAATGGGGGAATCCCATCTAAGACGTGTCGCCAGTGCGGTACTGTCATCCGTCAGTCCGAGGCCTCTTCCCGTAAGAAGCTAGCTCCGCTGTCTGCTAAGCCAACCGTCCTAGCAGCCCTGCTGTCTCTTTCTTCATCCTCTTGGCATAGGCCATGAACTGGGCAAGCCGTCCCGCGACCTCTCTATACTCAGCAATGGGAACCTATTTAGAAGAAACAAATGAAGGTATCAAAATCCTCAGATAAATGATAAACAAAGATATAAATTGGTAAAATGATGGAAATGACGGAAGGAGGGTCATAAAAATCATACCATGGTCACGTCGGCAGGAGGTACAAGTTCCTCCGGCATATCATACTGCGCGGGAAGATCCTCGGTACTCTCTACTCCCTCAGCCACGTTGTAGGTAAAAGAAGCTGGTCCAAGCTGTGGATGAAAAGGGACGTGGACAACTCCCTGGGCCTGAGCCTGATCACCCTCTATAATCAGTCGGGGCATGAGACGAGCAAGGAAGTCCTGGTAATCAGCCTCCAAGGACATAAGGTCAAAGGCATCCTGACCAATAATGAGGTCCCCTCTCTCATCCTCCGCAATGGCATAAGAATTAAGCATATGGGCCGGCGGATCCAGAGGGACGATGACGTCAAGTCTGCCACCACCCTTCTAGCGAGAGACTCTCTCTCCTAAATAGAAGAATCCACCGCCAAGGCCAATCATCAACAGCCTCATACCGGCAAACCCATAAACATGGTCAATGCCCAAGCTCCGCCATGGGAAGAAGGCAACAAAGGACTCTGGGACAGCCTCCCACCTGTCAAAATATAGCCTCATGCGCTCCACCGTCATATCAGCCCCCTCAGAATGCTCATCATGGGTATCCCTGTTATCCCGGCGCCACCTCAGAGTATCGGGGAACATAACAGTATTGTCTCGAAGATTGAAAGTAAAGAGACCAAACATGGCGTATCCCCAAGCTTGCAAAATAGGAGAAACATAAAAGAGGTCAATACACAATAGCTCAAATGAGGAATGCTATCACAATAAACTGGGGCTGAAATAAAGGAGGAATACAGAAGAAGATGAGTATTGTACCTCTCGAGAAAGGAATAGGAAAAGTGATTTGAAAATCACTTCCAGCGCCTGAAATGCCTCTGTTCTGCGCAAAAACAGAAAAGTCTCGTACGAGACGTCATTCCCTCGTACGAGAGATCTCCAGAAAAGTCTCAGATACCATGTTTTCTTGAGAAATTCCAGAAAAGCCCTGCTTTTAACAGAAAGGTCAGAAAAAGCCCTGCTTTAGACCAAGAGGTCGAATCTGAACCCGGTTCAAGATGGAACATTGAGTCGTCAACAAATGGATATTTTTCAGAATTGGAACAAGCAAAGTTGTTTCTAAGTACAAATTTATCCTCACCGCGCATCCAAGATTATGGGTGAGCAAAAAGAATCTGCATCAGCAAACTCTGAATCCCACGACTGTCATCAAGGTGTAAGCTAATGGCACAGGATTTGCAATCAGCTATCCCACGACTCTCATCAAGGTGTAAGCTAATGGCACATGATTTACAACCGGGTATCCCACGACTGTTGTCAAGATGTAAGTTAATAACACAGGGTCCCAACATTTGGAGTCCCATAATTGTCATCAAGACGTAAATTAATGGCATAGGATTCACTTTTCTGGCGGAAAGGCAGTCGCGTCAGAAGGAGAAGCAAGGTCCGAGTAATTGGCGTCTCCACATCCGGGTATCTCACGACTGTTGTCAAGACGTAAGTTAACAACACATGATCCCACCATTTAGAGTCCCATAATTGTTATCAAGACGTAAGTTAATGGCATAGGATTCACATTTTCAACGGAAAGGCAGCCGCGTTGAAAGGAGAAGCGAGGTCCGAGTAATTGGCGTCTTCAAACCCAGAGTCCGATAATTTTTATCAAGACGTACGTTAATAACATAGGATTCACATTTTCCAACGTAAGGGACAAACTCGTTGGGAAGGAGAAGCAAGGTCTAGGCAACTGGAGTCTCCAAAATCGAAGGCGGTTCGTCATCAACAACAGGGCATGTTCAGAATTGGAGTCAAAGAGATTGATTTCCTCAGTATGGATTGCAACTGGAGATGGTTCGTCATCGGCAAAAAGGGAGTATATTCAGAATTGGGTCAAGGCTATTGATTCTTCAGTATGGGTACTCTCTAAACTCTAAGCTTTACTTATCGCAGGTTTTTCTTTCAAAAATGATTTTCAAAATACCTTAAACCTCAGTTTTTGCGTATTTTTGGAGTCGAACTACGTTTGGTCTGATTTCCGTCCAAGGAATACTTAGGCAACTTTTTAGCACGACCATACCCCTAGTTCAAAATGGTCTCTTTTCTATCGACGATGGTACTTCATCCATAAGTATCGTCGCCGAGGGGCTCTGTAGACACCCCATTTTGGACATTCATTTATAATCACACTACTTCTGTGTCTCGCCTTTGATTTGGGTCAAAACTCGTTAAGTTGGACATGTTTCGTTAAGTTTCTGACTGACTCCATTAGTTAGGGGCCAAAATGAACATTAAAACTATCGCAGAGGGCAAATAAGTGATTCCAGCACTTAGATACCTCGTACGAGACATTGATGTCTTGTACGAGGTATCCCCCTCGACAGTCGGGTTTTTGGTTAGTTTCCTTGTTGATCTTAACCCCTTTTCTTGGTAAACACTCATGCAATCCGGGAAAACCTAATGGCCGATCCTAGAGTCCAAAAATACCTCTATGGAGATCAACTAATTGATTCCCACCTCAACTTACCTTCTTGGCCAAAACCCTAGGTCAAAATCTCCTATAAATATAAGGTTCTTTAACCAGAAAAAGGGTAGACTCTATATTCACCAAACAACCACTCAAAATATGACCAAAGAAGTTCTTCTAATCAACCCCTCTCTGATACCCATGAAATTTGGAGGATCAAGGACTTTAGTCAAGGCCATCCATAGGATTCTTGAAGAAAACGCTTAGGTAAATCTTTGCTTTTCTATCTTCTCATCTCCTTCTTTGTGTTTGAAGTAGTGTGATTCCATTAAAGGATCAGCCTAGAGCCTCTCCAACTCATGGAGATGGTCTCGAAGCACATGATCCGACATCCCAAATAAATAAGTTATTATTTATTTGTTTGTTTTTATCTTTTGGTACACGAATGCATGATTTTGAAACGATGATGATTCTGCCCATGAAACCTTTGATTTCTTTCTGTGTCTTGGGAGGAGGCATGTCAATGATTGCCTTGATTTTTGAGGGATCCGCTTCAATTCCCCTTTCCATGACCATGTAACCAAGAACCTTGCCTCGGATAACCCCAAAAGTGCATTTTGCGGGATTAAGCCTCATCTTGTGTTGTTGAAGCCTTTCAAAGAACTTGCAGAGGTCAATCAAATGTTGACCGTCGGTCCCCTTAGAGTGGATGATCATGTCGTCCACGTAGACCTAGATCTCTTTGTGAATCATGTCATGGAACAGGTCTGTCATGGCCCTTTGGTAAGTAGCCCCAGCATTCCTTAACCCAAACGGCATAACTGTGTAGAAAAAGGTGCCCCACGGTGTTGTGAAAACAGTCTTGTGTTGATCCTCCTTAGCCATGAGAATCTGATTGTACCCAGCGAACCCGTCCACAAATGAGCAGACCTCGTAGGCAGCAGTGGAATCGACGAGCATGTCGATGTTGGGTAGTGGAAAGTCATCCTTTGGAGAAGCTTTGTTCGAATCCCGGAAATCCACACAAACACGGACTTTGCCGTTAGCCTTTCTGACTGTCACAACGTTAGCAAGCCATATTGGATACTCAATAACTTTGATGAAGCCTACACTGAGAAGGTTCTCTATCTCTTCTTTGACTTATAAAGACCATTCTGGCTTGATCTTTTTGAGTTTCTGCTTTATCGGCTTAGCGTCGTCTCTGATCGGAATTCTGTGCTCAGTGACCTTTTTGTCTAAACCCGGCATGTCTTTGCATGACCATGCAAATACATCTACGAACTCTTTGAGCAGTGCAGTTAATCTGTGTTTCTATTCCCCTTTGAAGAAGCTTCCAATCTTAGTTTCTTTTGGCTCTTCGTCGGTACCCAGATTAACAACATACAATTCTTCGTCAGCCCCTGGACCATTTTCACCACGACTACGGACCTGTTGAGAAAGTTCATTTAAGTATGTTGTGTTTTCGTGGTCTATTTCATCATTATTGGAATCGTTATTAACTAGTTCATTAGATTCATTATTAGTTAATTCATCATTCATGATGTTTTCAATCTCGGGGTACTCAGAAATATAAAAATTTTCATTAACAAAGAAAGGGAACACACGCTTGGCTATGGCCTCCATATCCTCTTGGCGTGAGGATGTCGGAAACACTCTCAGACTCGAAAGTGAGAGTGAACAAGTATTCCTTTGTAACCTTGCGCAGAATGCAACCCATCTTCTCGACCAAGAATTCCTCGGATACCATGGGTACCTTTGTAGAATACCAGTTGTGGATTGGCTCGGAGCTTGGCTGGATCTCGTTGATAGTTTCCCTTCTCGTGTCGGTGTCGTAGATGGCATTTACTTGGCACTCGTCCATGATGGCGAGTTCTTCGAACATGGAGGATAAATCCGCCAATTCTTCCCCCACGGTAATCTCTATCTCAGACTCTATGGTCACCTTCTTTCCCCACCACTCTCGGGGCGACATAGGAGTTAGTTCCTCTTTGGATTTCTGAATCTCACAGTCGAAGAAGATTTCAAGACCGGGCTTTCTGATTCCCTTGCTGTTGACCCATGGCTCGGGAAATATCATGTACGGGATGTCTTCCCCTTGACAGAGAAAGTAGCCATTCAGTATCTTGCGGTAAGGCCTTAAATTGGGAATCTCATAATGACGGCCTCCTCTTCGAGCTCGGGCCTTCTCATTCTTGAGGGCTTGCTCGTACTTCAAGTCATCTTTGGAAGGCTCGTACCCCAATCCGAACTTTTTTTTGACAAATGGAACCTCTATGGGTTGCATTCTCCCTTGTTGATATTTCCCTAAGCCTAAACCAGGGAAGTAATTCATATTCCTCATCATGCGGAGGACTTTCCGATTGCCAAGGGTCCATGATCCGTTTCCCCCTTGTTCATCGATGGTGTTGATTGAGACGCCTGAGAGGGTGGAGTCTTCTAAACCGTGTTGGATTTGGTGGACGGGTTCCCCTTTTCTGTGGATAGTGACGTTGTCTGCCATGACGGTCACTATTTCATCCCCATTTCTGAACTTGACACATTGATGGAGAGTCAAAGGTATGGCATTGGAACTGTGTATCCACGGTCGGCCCAAAAGCAAATTAAATGAGGAAGGTATATCGAGCACTTGGAATGGGACGGACATGACCATGCTCCCAAACTCAATGTCTATTTCCACCATACCTATGACTGTGCGGGCCGTGCTTTCGTAACCTCGGATCACTTGAGTGGAAGGATTTAAGTCTGAATTCTTAAGCCCCAGTATGCCCATGATTCGGCCGGGCATCAAGTTGAGTGCGGAACCACCGTCAACCAAGACTCTTGAAATAGGTCTCCCCCTTGCTCTTACTTTGAGGTAGATGGCTTCATTGTGATCGGACCCAAATGGTGGGAGGTCCATATCGGCAAAAGTGATGACATTGCTAAAATGAATATGGCCTATCATTGCTGTAAGATCTTCGGGAGTAGTATCAGGAGAGACTGATGTGTTGTCAAGATTTCTGATGACAAGATCTCGGTGCTTCTTCGAGGATGCAATGAGGTCCCAAATGGAGATTTTGGCTTGAGTTTTCTTGACGTGAACCAATAAAGGGTCTTCGGGAGTGTCGCGAGCTTGTGATCTTTGAGAAGAGGTGCGTGGTGTAGAAGTAGTGGGGTTGCTTGCTATGACTCATTCATATCGAGTTAGCATGTTGATGTTCCCATCTTGCCTCTTTTTCCTATTCTCTAGTACTTCCCTCATTACCTCATCATAAGTCACAACGTAGCAAGAATTATCAATTGCATTCATCACATTGGAGCCCTTATTCACAATTGGGGTTGAATAAGTGGTCTCCTCGAACTCTTCTAGCTCTATTACTTTGACATCATCACTACTAGGCACTATGAATTCTTTCTTGTCGATGAGATCTTGGATGACGTTGCGGAGGACAAAGCATTCCTCGGTGGTGTGGCCACTATGTTGGTGGTAGTCACAATGCTTGTGGTAGGCATGGTTGGGATGGATCGTCTTGGGTTTGTACCCTTGGAGAGGAGTAACTTGTCCTTTGACCTTGAGAGCTTCGAAGGCCTCGGTGATAGTCATGCCTTGGAGAGGCGTGTAGACACGATCATCTTGAAATTTCTTGCTTGTGGTGGGGGAACCCTTTTGTAATTCCCTTTGTCGGCAGTAATGGAATTAACTGAAGCCTCTTTTGCGGAGTTAGAGGTGGCCTTATAACAGAAGCTAGGAGCATTTTTCTTGATCTCCTTGAGCATCTCATCCATTCGTATTCCCGCCTCATACATTTAAGAGAAATCGGCATAGCAAGCCCCACTTAGGTGGGTGCGGAGATCAATCTTTAGACATTTAAGGAAGATGTCCATTTGCTCTTTGGTGTTAGGCCTCTCGATAATCTCAGCAAGCTTGTCATTCCACCTTCTCATAAAGTCAATGAAGGAATCATTGTACCTTTGAGTAGTATTCTCTAGCTCTTTCTTGGTTGTCCGGTGGGTGGTGTTGCCTTGGTATTGACTCTTGAAGGCAAGCATAGCGGCATCCCAATCAAGACGGACTGTGAGCGGGAGAGTAGCATACCAATCCTTTGCCGTCCCCTCGAGAGTAAGAGGGAAGCATTGTGCGATAACTTTAGGAGAGACCTTATTCGGTACCATGGACCAAATGTAAGTCTCGATGTGTGCCATGGGACAAGAGTTGCCATTGAACTTGCTGATGTCGGGCATCTTGAACTAGTCAGGGAGAGCGGCCATTGTGCTCATGAGAATGGAGGACTGATAAAGGCTCGTGTCAGGACTTTTCCCACGTTGAGGCCATTGAAGCGTTGATCTATGTAAGCCATAATTGAATCAACCTGTAGATACCCCGATCTCGCACCTCAAATCAAAACCTTTTAATCGGTCTAAACTCTAAAATTGACCTAGAAGCCCTCGATTTGGCTATGCGAGAGTTCCGTGAGCCTTATTGGTGCATCAAATGGATTAACGGACTTCAAATTCATGATCAGAGCGAAAAAACGAGTGAACAAGCATGTACTTCATTTTTTGAGCTGCGGGACTCGAAACGGGGCCCGCACCCCTTAGAACTGCTAGTTATCGCCCATTTTGCGCATTAAAAAAAATACATACTTGTCATCCCTTTCTCATAAAAATATTTCAGGTAGACGGGCGTGACCAAGAAATTAGTTCAAGCAACTTTCATGTTGAACCCGCGGACAACCGGAACACCGGAATGCGCATGACGGAGCAGTTGCAAGCTGTTGCGGAGCGGGAACACGGAGCCGAAAAATCATGCATGATTACTCCCACAAAATTTGGCACATGGCTGCAAAACCAAGGATTGACATGTGGCATTCAAAGGAAGGGTCAAGTTTTTCAAAGCAACACCATCACTTTTGGCCACTTTTTTCCACCCCTTTACATGAATTTCGGGCAAGCCACACCACCCCCCATACTACCCCTATTCTAGGGGCATTTGGGTCCAAAAATATCACCTCCCTCCTCCATATACTCCCTTGGTTGATCCAAGAAAAGGGTTAACACATTCACTCAACACACACAATTCATACACCATTCATACATAAGCTACGCACTTCACTCCATATTCTCTCCACCATCGAAGCACTCTCTATACTACTCAAACTTCATTCACAAGACCATCCACACACCACCATATAACCACCATAGAACCACCCTAAACACTACACAAAAAACAAAGAAAACAACTCATTCAAACTCTCATTCAATCACAAGGCAAAAACCTTAAGAAAAGCACCAAAAAAGTCTTCCCTTGGAAGCAAAGGAAGCACATCTAGGTAATCTATTGTTTTTGTAAAGTTCATCCATGTAAATGTAGATCCTTATGTGATTTGGAAAGGGGTCTAGACACTTGTTAGGCTAGACCCCCATTTGATGTCCAAACAATGTAATGTTGATACTCTTGTTGTTCTTCTCTCTAAATGATGATATACTATGATTAAATGCTCAAATGGCTGTCGTTTTGTGTTTTTCATATGTAGATATATGTATGTCCAAAGTCTCATGTTCATATCATCTCATTTGAGTGAGTTTTTATGGGTGTTTTCATCCCTTTTGTAAATTTCCAGCAGACTGTCCATCTGCACCTTTCTGTGTTGTTGCTTTGTTTATACATAGCAAAACGTGGGTATGAATGTGTTAGTACCCGATCTGAAAATGAGTTTATTAGGGCTTTACCAAATATACAAGTACTTTATAGGAATTAGAAACCTTGCAAAGACTTGTCCCGGATTCCCAAAATATGTCTCATTATTCTAGAACACCCTAAATATGATCAAAATATGGTTTCCTTAAACCATGCAGAAACCCTAGCTTAGGAATCACGTCAGCCCGCAACCTTGGCCACGCGGCCAACCTTGGTGTGCCTCCAACCTTGGCCATGCGGCCAACCTTGGTGCGCCTCCGACCTTGGCCACGCGGCCAACATTGTCACCGTCTTCAATCATGGCCAGGCGGCTAACCTTGTCCCGGATGATCTCAACCATCAGATCTTCCCCTCAGTTTACTATATAAATCCATTCCATCCCATTTGTTTGGGAGCCCGATTTTGAGAGATTTAAGTCCGAATTTTAGAGTTCTTAAACACAATTTTCTCCCTAATTAAGCATTCAAACACTCAAGGAGATCAAGGTTTATTTCTTGCCAACATAGGTAAGTTTTCTAACTTTTTCTTCATGTTCTTGCATCATTTTTAATGTAGATCTTTTATATTCATGTTCTTACATGTTTATTCATAGTTTCTTCATATGCTTTGCATGTTCATTCTGTTGGGTTTCCTAGATACATGCGCAGCGGAATATAGCAATTAAAATTTTAAGAAACCCAAAACCATGGATCCGTTCATATGATTAAATCAAATACAACATAATGAATAGAGGAAAAACTAACCCTTGATGACTATCAAAGTTTTCTTTGGTCTTGGTGGAAAAACTTGAAGCTTTATCACGGACAAAATCACGAACTTTGTAGATGATAAAATTCACCCTCTAGCGGTGTCCACACTTCGAACGAATATCAAGAGGCTCCTTGATCTTGGTTGCTAGACAAAATAATTATGAAACACACTTTCACAATTTAATAAAGAACTATATGGAATTTATTTGTGAATTATTTTGTTCCTCAATCAAGGATATCTTAGAACAAAATAAAATCTCTCTCAAACTGTTTGAGACTCACAAAAGCACTTGTTTTTATGGTCTGGCCGAATTGGGGTTTTTATACACAATTAAGACCTATTCCAAATAGGTAACTTGTGCCAAAAACCTTTCCTAATCAAATTAGGAATTCTTCTGTCGGCATACCGGGCGCACGCCTGGTCCAACCCAGGCGCCCGCTCATTTGACCAGAAGGTCCAGTTCTTTCAGAATCAATTCAGGCGCCTGCCTGGTTCAACCCAAGCGCCCGCTTGGTTGACCAGGAAGCCCAGAATTTTCCAGAAATTCCTTGGAGGTCCTCCGACCCTAAATACCAATATAGTCCTCATATTTAAGATTCGTTCTATTGTGTGTGACCCTCTAGGATTATACTAAGTTGGCAATGGGCTCAAACTTGATCTCATAAGATATGATTAGGTTCTAGCAAACCGTCATACCTACCCAAATAGTATAACTAGATACAAGTTCGCATTCCTTTAGAATATGTCACAATCCTTTTGTCCACGATGTCATTGAACACATGTCATGGTCAAACAGTCAACTTGTTTTGGTTCAATACTTTCTCGATTCCGAATATGTTGATAATTCAAATGCTATTGATCCAATCAATCCATTTGAGTCCGGCCGAACATTTCATCAACATCATTCCTTCGAGGGGCCCAAGCTTGACATCTCTCCGTGGAGGGACAAATCCATTTAGCTTATTATTCTTCCCAACGGGAATCCGATTATGCCAATCATACCCTTTATAACTACCGTGTTAAGGTAGCGTTTGAATATGTCAAACATAATGTTCATCAAGTGGAAGACTATAATAACTTCATGTCTAGGGATTCAAATGACATAACTAATATGAGATATATGTACGACATAGACCATGACATAAATCTCATACAACGGGTCATGTCCAATACGTTGTTCCAAACAAGTACCCATAAATCTAACATGATCATCCCATGATCATTTAGCCTTTATACTAGTGCTTAACAAGTACTAGGGACGGAGATTATTATAAGTAAACATGAACAACAATAATAGTCAAAACATCTCTTTATTGATATGAAATAAATGATAACAATTACAGCTTTTATTAAACGTGCCTAGGGCACCACTACCAACAATCTCCCACTTGCCCTAGGCCCAATCTCCCATGTATCTAATACCCATGGACCTAACATGACCATCATGTTTAGCTTATGGAAGTCCCTTTGTTAGCGGGTCCGCAACATTGTCATCAGTAGGTACTCTGCATATATTTACGTCTCCCATATCAACGATCTCTCGAATGATATGAAAACGCCTAAGTATGTGTTTGGATTTCTGATGTGCTCTTGGTTCCTTTGCTTGAGCAATAGCACCATTATTATCGCAATAAATGTCTATTGGATTAGCAATACTAGGAACCACTTCAAGTTCAGTTATGAACTTCTTAATCCAAACAGCTTCCTTTGCAGCATCTGATGCATCAATATACTCAGCTTCTGTTGTAGAATCAGCGGTTGTACTTTCCTTGGAACTCTTCCAGCTTACAGCTCCACCATTTAACATAAACACAAAACCCGATTGCGATCGGCTATCATCTTTGTCAGTTTGGAAGCTTGCATCCGTGTAAGCATTTACAACAAGATCATCTTACATTCCTCCATAGACCAAAAACGAGTCTTTAGTTCTTCTTAAGTACTTAAGAATCGCATCCAGTGATTTTCGCCAGGGTCGGATTGGTATCTACTTGTCATGCTCAAAGCATAAGATACATCCGGCCTAGTACAAATCATGGCATACATGATGGACCCAATTGCCGAAGCATATGGAACATCATTCATTTTCTCATGCTCATCGTTTGTCTTAGGACATTGAGTCTTGCTTAGAGAAACTCCATGTAACACGGGCAAGGTGCCTCTCTTAGAATTTTCCATACGGAATCTTCTAATGACCTTGTCAATGTATGTACTTTGGCTTAAACCAAGTAGCCTCCTTGATCTATCTCTATAGATCTTAATGCCAAGTATATATGCGGCTTCACCCATATCCTTCATTGCGAAGCACTTTCCTAACCAAGTCTTCACAGACTGAAGTGTAGGAATGTCGTTTCCAATGAGTAATATGTCATCCACGTATAAAATAAGGAATAGCACTATGCTCCCACTAATCTTCTTGTATACACAAGGCTCATCTTCGTTCTTGATGAAACCAAACTCTTTGACCGATTCATCAAAACGGAGATTCCAACTCCTTGAAGCTTGCTTTAATCCATAGATGGATCTCTGCAATTTGCATACTTTAGAATCTTGTTCAAAACCTTCTGGTTGTGTCATATACACATCCTCTTGGAGTTTTCCATTAAGGAAAGCGGTTTTGACGTCCATCTGCCATATTTCATAGTCATGATATGCGGCAATGGCAAGCAAAATTCTTATAGACTTGATCATTGCTACGGGTGAAAAGGTTTCATCATAGTCAATGCCATGAACTTTCCTATAACCTTTCGCTACAAGCCTAGCTTTGTAAGTATGCAGCTTCCCATCCATGTCAGTCTTCTTCTTGAAGACCCATTTGCATCCTATGGTTTTCACACCTTCGGGCGCATCAATCAAATTCCAAACTTGATTGTCTTGCATGGATTGCAATTCGGATTCCATGGCTCCAAGCCACTTGTCCAAATCAGGAGAAGACATCGCCTCTTGGTAGGTTGACGGTTCATCATTCTCAATGATTTCTACCTCATTACTATCCGTTACGAGAAATCCATATCTCTCGGGCTCGGATCGTAACCTACTAGATCTGCGAGTTGCTTGTGTGTTTTGAACAGGTTCCACAACTCCTTGTGGTTCTTGTTCTTGTTCCACTATTGGTTCAATGTTATTTTCTGGGTCTCGAATTTCTTCAAGATTTATTTTACTCCCACTGATTTCTTTGGAGAGAAACTCTTTCTCTAGAAAGACACCAGTTCGGGAAACAAACACTTTGTTGTCCTCACGTTTGTAAAAGTAATATCCTCTAGTTTCCTTAGGATATCCCACGAAAATACATTTATCAGATTTGCGTAGACATCATCGGCAAAGTTCACCCTACTGGCAGCAACGGACAATCCTTCGTCCTAGTAGCCGTGGACTATTTTACAAAATGGGTCGAAGCACAGGCTTACCGGGTTCTCAACGCCAAGAAAGTGGCCGAATTCGTGAAAACCCACATCATGTGCCGGTACGGCGTTCCTCATGAGATCATCTCAAACAACGGTTATCACTTTGAGAAAGAGATGGATGCGCTCCTAGTAGAATACAAGATTACTAAGCATAAGTCATCTCCATACCGCCCTCAAGCAAACGGCGCGGTCGAGGCAGCTAATAAGACAATCGAGACCATTGTGAAAAAAATGGCCTCCACCGGAAGGGATTGGCCCGAAAAGCTACCTCTAGCATTATGGGGCTACCGCACGTCAATACGAACAGCGACTGGAGAAACTCCTTATGCACTGGTGTATGGTTCCGAAGTTATACTCCCAATAGAGCTCGAAGTCCCATCCCTACGGGTCCTCGTCGAGAACCATGTCAATGAAGTCGATTGGATGCAAAGTCAATATGAACAGCTAGCCCTACTCGATGAGAAAAGGCTAAGGGCAATCGAACGTACGAGGGCCTATCAACAAAGAATGGCTAGGGATTTCAACAAAAAGGTGAAGCCCCGAAACATCAGTGTGGGAGATTTGGTCCTAAGACAACACCCTCCTAACGCCATGAACCCCCTTGGAAAATGGGGACCCCGATGGATCGGTCCGTACGTAGTCAAGAAGATACTAAGCGGTGGTCCAGTCCGACTCGTGGATTTAGACGGAGATCAGCTGCCAAAGGAAGTCAATCTCGACAAGTTGAAGAGATTTGACGTCTAATAAATGAAGGCCATCATAAAAAAAAAAAAACAAAAGAAAAAGGGGCTCGCTAGGTTGAAAACCCACAAGGGCGGCCTAGGCAAAAATTAGAGAACGTGCAAAAAAGAAGCCCGCTAGATTGAAAACCCGAAAGGGCGGTCTAGGCAAAAAACAGGGTGCACAAAAAAAAATATGGTCTTCATTTGTTTGAACTACGGAGACCTGAGCCTCTAGACTGGAGGAACGTAGGCAACCTTCGGGCGCGGTCTAAAAATATAAACAAATGCCCAAATCATTTCAAATTAACGAGATGAAATTTTTATTCATTTTTTGAATTATTTTTATCATTACAATGGAAGTGTTGAGCTATTAAAAGACTTAAAACATTAAAAACAAGTGGTCTATTTTAATTGCAATCTCTTGGCGACACTAAGAAAAATCTAATTTTCTCTTGGCCTTTGAAGGACCACCCGAACGACCATCAATCCTACCCTTCTTGGGAGGCCTAGGAACACTGATGCGGACAAATACTTTCTGCGCAACAGAGCGCCTCCGAGCATAAAAGTCATCCAAAGGGGTACCGAAAGGGTCAGTCAGAATATTGTTCACATCAGCAGCAGCCTCCTTGTACCTCAAGGTATTGCTAGGCTCAAAGTCATTTCCTAGCAATTCAGCCCGAAGAGCATCTACCCAAGTAATGCCGCGGTAGACGGTACCAAGCAAATGATCCAAGTAACTCTCGGGAAGAAAGATACTACCCCGATGCAAAGGAGCGGAAGCCCAACGGTTACGATCATCTCCCCAAGCCGACTGAAGCTCATTCGAGAAGTCCGGACCCATATAAGAAACCGTACGAGGCCTCCCATTCCTCGGAAAAGGAATTATCTGTTGACGGCCAAATTGCCTCAGAACCCGTTCTGGTTGGTAAAACGAGGAATCTCTCAACCCGGGTAAAACCACATACTGAAAACCAGAGGTCCACTCCACAAAAGGGCGAAGACCCCAAGGGCACCACGCAACGTCAGCTGTAAGACAAGAAGCAAAAAATCTCCTCCAACCCTCTTCGGTCAAATCTCTAATCAGCAACCGTCGCCTATGAACAGCTAAAGGAGAAAGATCGCCATCTGACGCATAAAGCCTGAAACGATCCCGAAGCCATATGGTCAAAAGCAAGGGGCTTCCTCATCGCATCTCGCCCGTACAGTGCAATTCGTCCAAACCATGCAAGGTCTCTCCTACAATGAGCGGAATTATGCTGAATCGCTGTCGTTTCACCTGCAACACGATTTCAGCCAACTGCGCATCCGTAGTACCCAGAGGAGTGACAAACAAAACTTCGCTGAAAAGGCAGACAGCCATGGCATTTCTCTTAAAGGACTGAACCGCGACATCTTCCGAATGCAAACTGAAAAACATCGGAAGCTCAGTTATGTTAACAACGGTACCGTGCATCATCTTCTTCACCTCTCCAACAGGGAGATTCAGAAGGTCAACCCAAGAATCAACAACACCGCGGTGATACTTAGGGACGGCAATCCGACCGGCCAAAGGCATACCCAAAATAGCCCCAAAATCATCGACAGTCGGCACCATTTCATTGGCCGAAAAGTTGAAAGCATGGCTATCACAATCCCAGAAGGCTGCAGCAGCCTTCAACAAATCCCAATCCGGCTTCAATGTTCGCAAAGTAAAAATAATTCAAAATCCGAAATCTTTGATGAAAGCATTTTTGGGATGGGTCTTGAAAGAATAAACGAATGTCGATAAATCCTTCTCGTAACTCTTGACAACCTCGGCACCAAGACAAAAAAGGTTAGAGGCCATGGGAAAGAAGGTTATAAGCAAAATTGGGCAATAAAATGGTGTTCGAAAATGGCAGAAAAAGTTGTTGGAATCGAATTACCGACCAGAAGCTGATATTATAGCTGTTGGGGGATCTTTTGGTCAGCAAATATCAGGCCCTGAATTTCGCCTCCCAGAGGCGCGCGCCTCCCGACACCGGTCTACAAGGCGCGCACGTCCCGTCTCCAAGAGAGGAAGCGCCCGCGTCCCAGGTAGAAAATGCTCCAGAAATAGACTTTGTCAGTTCAGAACAGAACCCAGGGGTTCCAACGCCTTCAACCTGCAGAAAAGATCAATCCCAGCAACAAGAGAAGCTCAAACGACGACAGCAAACACTCAGCTGGGCACACATTAATTTGGTCCGCCCTTACGGCATGTCTAAAAACTGAAATAAGATAAAAACTCTCACTCAAACTAGGGTGTCTGTTATTTTCTCAAAATATCAGTTTTTACAATTCATCCCCAGCACAAAGCACTCCGCAGTCAACTGTGCCCGCACCCCATCGAATGTCAAAGTCAAACAGTCAACATCAAAGTATGACTCACGACAACAACTTGGTCCGGGGTGAGCCACAAAATCACTGTTTCCTCATCAAGCAAGATCTACATCCATTCAAAGCAAACAGTCCTCCGGGTCCCGCACTTCAGCAAACGGTCCTCCGGGTCCCGCACTTCAGCAAATGGTCCTCTGGGTCCCTCACTTCAGCAAACGCTCCTCCGGGTCCCGCACTACAGCAGACGGTCCTCTGGGTCCCGCACTTCAGCAGACGGTCCTCCAGGCCCCGCACTTCAGCAAACGGTCCTCTGGGTCCCGCACTTCAGCAAATGGTCCTCCGGGTCCCACACTTCAGCAGACGGCCCTCCAGGTCCCGCACTTCGGCAGACAGTCCTTTAGGTCCTTTACTTCAGCAAACGGTCCTCCAGGTCCCGCACTTCAGCAGACGGACCTCTAGGTCCCGCATTTCAGCAAACAGGTCCCGCTTCCAGCAAACGGATCTCGCTATCAGTAAATAGGTCCCACTTCTAGCAAACGGATCTCGCTATCAGCAAACAGGTCCCGCTTCCAGCAAACAGATCCCGCCTTCAGTAAACGGATCCCGCTATTGGCAAATCCGCTCACACAGGGAGCGCACCATTATCTCTCAAAGCCGCTCACACAGGGAGCGCACCTCTATCTCCTGCAATTTCAAATTCCTACTTTTATCGAGTCTCTTCTTTTCTTGGTGATGTCCTTGGCGGATGTTTGTCTTTTGTCGCGCGTTTGCTTCGCAATCCACGCCGCCGAGGGGCTCTGTAGACACCCCGCCTTGGACCGCTCACCCCGATTGCACACTTGATTTTGTGTTTCTCCCTCTTTTTAAGTGTTTTCTGTTAGTTTTTGTTACTTTGGTTAAGTTCCAGACAGACTCCATTAAGTCCCAGGACTAAACTGAATAACAGTTCTAACTTTCTAGTCCATTATGTCAAAAATTGCTTTTCAGAGTCGCGCGTGAGGCCAGACGCGCGCGCCTTCCACCGCCTAGGTGGGATGCGCGCGCTTCTGGGGTGTGTCAGTTACAGATTCTTGCCCAAGAATCTCTCCCTTGCTCATTATACATGATTTTGCCCGGGAAAGATTTCTTGGAGACTCCGTTTGGCTCCAAAAACTCCCCTCTTTCAACTATAAAAACCCCTCCAATCCATCATTGGAAGAAGGACTTTTAGACCCTTTTCTCACTTCTTCTCTAGACTTTTCCTTGGGACTTCTTTTAGACCTTTTGTCAACAAAGCATTCAACCACCTTCTTCAAGGCTTTTCAAAAGGTTCTCTTCAAAGGATACTATAGGTAAATGTCTTAAGCATTTTTCTTCTTCTTCTTCTTCTTCTTCTTCTTCTTCTTCTTCTTCTTCTTCTTCTTCTTCTTCTTCTTCTTCTTCTTCTTCTTCTTCTTCTTCTTCTTCTTCTTCTTCTTCTTCTCCAATCAAATGTGCATTCACCCCAAAACCATTTGGGACATGACACCAATGGTCCTTTCATTACATTGAATTGGCCTAGGAGTCATTTCCCTACATTTTAAACTTTAAAACCCCTTTTTATCATCATTCAAATAGGAAGAACACATTTATCTTTAAAAGTGAATTATGAACAAACAAGACCGACTTTGCTCGGGCGAAATGGGTGTTTAAGTACTTCCCATTTCGTAACCTAACCCTCGAACCCCTCATCCCAAAGAATCTCTGTTTTCGTAAATCAAACTTAGGCTCATAAACATTAGGTTTTCTTACGTTCCTCAAAAACGTGGGTGGCGACTCTAAAACACAATTAGACATCCTAGGGTAATTCACGCGCTCTAGCCAAGCCGTGGTCCCCTCGGGATATCTACACCGAGACATAGCTCAGCATCCAGCGTATCCTTGAAATCATCTTCATGATAGTAGTCTTGAATTTCTCATTATCAAAATCATATTAGGTTGAGACGCTTCTTAAAACTCTCAAAATCATTTTCATCCGAGACGCCTCTTAAAGTTCTCATCATCAAATGACTTTAGGCCGAGATGCCTCTTAAAACTCTCACAATCATCTTCGGCCGAGACGCCTCTTAAATTTCTCATTATCAGAATCCTTTAGGCCGAGACGCCTCTTAAAACTCTCAAAATCACTTTAGGCCGAGACGCCTCTTAAAACTCTCAAAATCACTTTAGGCCGAGACGCCTCTTAAAGTTCTCATTATCAAAATCACTCTAGGCCGAGACGCCTCTTAAAGATCTCAAAATCAATTTCGGCTTGAGAAAATTTAGATCTCACCATTGAAATCATGTTGTTCCTTCCTCAAGAGTCAGATGCGACTCGACTTGATGTTGAATTTGGTCACCTCCTAGATTTCGAGGTGTCCTCCCCCGAAGAGTCAGATGCGACTCGTCTTGATGTTGAACTTAGGTCATCTCCCGGATTTTGAGATGTACCTCTACTCGGATTGTATCTTGCGTCAATCCTTGAGTAATGTTGATTTTAAACTTTCTCTTGATGTTGAGTCGGGTCCTCCCAGAACTACGACTCGAATTGATTCCCATGGAGGGATACATAGGTAGTTTACCCCGGTGAACTCAGTCGCCTGTTCTCTCAAAATATTGGCCAGTTCCAATCCCCAGATTCAGAAATGCGACTCATCTTGATGTTGAATTAGGTCATCTTTCGAATTCTGAGATGTATCCCCCGCTCCGATTGTACCTTGCGTCAATCCTTGATTATTTTTGAATTAGGTCATCTCCCGGATTCTGAGATGTACCCCCCATTCCGATTGTACCTTGCGTCAATCCTTGAGTATTGTTGAATTAGGTCATCTCCCGGATTTTGAAATGTACCCCCCCCCCCCCGCTCCGATTGTACCTTGCGTCAATCCTTGAGTATTTTTTTATTGTAGTCCTCTCCTGATGACAAGTTGTACCTCCCCCAAACTACATTTTGACTTGATTCCACCTAAAGGGATACGTAGGCCGCTCGAGAGAGCCCAGTCATTCCCATGTCAATTTCCATCCCCAGCAAAGAGATAACGCATCTCAATACAACCCCCTGCATTTTAAATTTCAATAAACCTGAACTACGATTGGTCTGATTCTCGAAAGAGATACGTAGGTAAACCGGTAATCCGGGACCGACCATTGTTTGTCACTAGTTTGATTGCTTGTTTGAGTTAGAACTACGGAGGCTTGATTCTCGAAAGAGATACGTAGGAAGTCCTACCTTGGACCCAGCCGTTACACCCTAGACGAGATCGTGTGTCTCTTAGTGAATCGTAGAATCCCCTTTACATTACAAGGAGATTCGACGAGGGGCTCTGTAGATACCCCGATCTCGCACCTCAAATCAAACCCTTTTAATCAGTCTAAACCCTAAAATTGACCTAGAAGCCCTCGATTTGGCTATGCGGGAGTGACGTGAGCCTTATCGGTGCATCGAATGGATTAACGGACTTCAAATTCATGATCAGAGCGAAAAAAACGAGTGACCGAAACGGGGCCCACACCCCTTAGAACTGCTCGTTATCGCCCATTCTGTGCATTAAAAAAATACATACTTGTCATCCCTTGCTCATAAAAATATTTTAGTTAGACGGGCGTGACCACGAAATTAGTTCAAGCAACTTTTATGTTGAACCCGCGGACAACCGGAACACCGGAATGCGCACAACGGAGCAGTTGCAAGCTATTGCGGAGCGGGAACACGGAGCCGGAAAATCATGCATGTTTACTCCCACAAAATTTGGCACATGGCTGCAATGGGGGGGGGGGGGTCACATGGAAGAAAAAAAGCAACCAAGGATTGACATGTGGCATTCAAAGGAAGGGTCATGTTTTTCAAAGCAACACCATCACTTTTGGCCACTTTTTTCCACCCCTTTGCATGAATTTCGGGCAAGCCACACACCCCCATACTACCCCTACTCTAGGGGAATTTTGGTCCAAAAATATCACCTCCCTCCTCCATATACTCCCTTGGTTGATCCAAGAAAAGGGTTAACACATTCACTCAACACACACAATTCATACACCATTCATACATAAGCTACACACTTCACTCCATATTCTCTCCACCATCCAAGCACTCTCTATACTCCTCAAACTTCAGTCACAATACCATCCATACACCACCATATAAACACCATAGAACCACCCTAAACACTACACAAAAAAAAAGCAAACAACTCACTCAAACTCTCATTCAATCACAAGGCAAACACCTTAAGAAAAGCACCAAAAAAGTCTTCCCTTGGAAGCAAAGGAAGCACATCTAGGTAATATCTTGTTTTTGTAAATTTCATCCATGTAAAATGTAGATCCTTATGTGATTTGGAAAGGGGTCTAGCCACTTGTTAGGCTAGACCCCCATTTGATGTCCAAACAATGTAATGTTGAGACTCTTGTTGTTCTTCTCTCTAAATGATGATATACTATGATTAATTGCTCAAATGGCTGTCGTTTTGTGTTTTTCATATGTAGATATATGTATAAAGTCTCATGTTCATATCATCTCATTTTAGTGAGTTTTTATGGGTGTTTTCATCCCTTTTGTAAATTTCCAGCAGACTGTCCATCTGCACCTTTCTGTGTTGTTGCTTTGTTTATATATAGCAAACATGGGTTTTGGTCTTAGACAACAAAAAGGATTTTGTTATAAACAAACATAGGAAGATGAAAATGTAAATATAATATTTTTACCCTGAGTATAAGAGGTTCTTTCCATTTTTTGTTCCAACTCTCTGTTCTCAGATTAGCATACTTCCTTTTCTGACACCAAAATGTCAGAGGTGTTTTGTGTGACTTATACTTACTTTATGACTTTGAAACTATACATATATAAACTTTGATACGTTAGGAGTAACTTTCAAGTTTAGTGTTCCCCCTTAATCCCCCGTTTTCATGATGCAAAAATTGGATCTTTTATGGATGTATGCATATCTGTCAGACTAGGCTGTTGAAAGTTCTATCTTGTGTGCTTTGTTTGGACACCATAACATGCTCATAAAATCAAGGGAAAAATCATGGTTTATTCTTGATGTGTTAGAAACTTTTCTTGACCTTTACTTTATGGATTGAGTAAGTTTAAGAGCAGGTACAAGAAAGGAAGATGGGCAGCAGTCCCTAAAATGCTTGGGGACGGACTTTTGGACATTTATTTGTTATGGGATTTGTTTCCCTTTTGTTCAACATTGTAAATATTAATACCCCCACCCCCTCTTTGTGATCTCCTTTACTGGATATGAATGATAAATCATTTTCAAAACCGAGTGGGAGTCCACCCAAACCGACTCTCATTTGTGAATTAAAGCAAACAGTCCTAGAATAGGAAGACCTCCGCATATATTAAATCACCATTTTGTTAGGGAATAAAAGCAAGGCCTAAAAGGCATAAAATTGAATCTACGTGGCATGCATGCTAGAGACCATCACGGGCGAGGAGAGTGCCTAACCCCTTCTCTTCTCGTAACTTAGCCCCCGAACCCACTTTCTCTAAAAAAGGTTTTATCTTCGTTTTTCCTAAAATAAAATGAGGTGGAGACTCTTGACTGTTTTGATTCCATCGAGAGGAGACCATTGTGTGAGAACTGAGTGCATTTCCAAAAGCGCATTAGCACGAAACGGACCCGAATCGCTTTCACGAGCGATCATTTCGGTGCGGTTTGTCTTCGAGCGCGGGCTCTCACACAACCATCTTGTGCTCATTGTTCTCGGTGATTGGTTCCCCCATTTTCTTGGTGCGGTCATTGACATAGGGGCTCTCAAAATAAGCCTTGGGTCCACTCAGACTCTTCATTGTCTTTCTTGTCCTTACTCTTGGCAAGCTTGGTGAGCTTCTCATTCATTCGCTCCATTTCGGCCTCGTGGGCCTCCCTTTGATTGTCGAGGTGGGATTGCCAAATATCATCCTTATTTTTGGCCTCCTTATTAAGAGTGGAGACTTGATCTTGGAGCACTTGGACCATAGCTGAAAGTTTTTCGAGAGACATGGTGTTGCTGCTGCCGGTCATGCTTGCTGTTGGAGCTGTTGGAGTAATCACTTGAACTAACAGATTCGCTGAATCCCGGTAGACTCTGTAAGTACCAATTGAACCTATATTGTAGAAGAGGCCCTTGTCAGTCTTGAGTAACACTTTCGGTCCATGAAGAGGCTTAGAACACACAATGGGCACACGACTCAAACCACATAAAGAAAATACTCTTTTTTTTTTTTTTTTTATATAAGTCAAAGGGACGGAGTCCCTTTTGAATTTCTAAGGAAGTAATGGAATCGTCACACTAGTATATAGACATTCTCGCGGTCCCATATACTCATCGGATTCCATCACGCTTGTGAATCCTACACATGTCGGGATTAAACTAAATTAATGTAGTAAAGCATACATGCGGGGATGGATTTTTATTTTCATCCATAATAACTACTTGGGGAGGGAGTTTTATTTCGCCCATGATAACCACTTGGCATGTATGTTTTGAAGACATTAGTTTAGGGAAATCTCGGCACATGAAAACCGACTTAGTCACAGAGTGTTAGACCCTATCTAGAATTGTGTTGGCTTGTGCTCGGCTAATGAGAGGCTTAAGGTCACCCTAGGCATGTAGTCATGAACTACGCCATGGGTTGAGGTTTACCACTTCGAAAGAGTCAAGGTCGGGTGGAGCTTGAATCTTCCTAGGACGGGCCTCGACGGGTTTGGGGTTATGAACTTGTGCGACTCGATAGTGAGCAATTTATAGGAATTTGTGCACGTAGTGTGAGGTCCAACATGTGACAAAACTTTTTTTTACTTTTTTTTTTTATAAAAGAAAAGCAAGTAAGCACGTAATTACAACTCTCGAATCACCCGTGTGACCGATAAAAAACACAAAACAAAACAGTTTAAAAGGTCCAAATCAGTCCCTAATGCAGGCAACTGTGCCCACACCCCAATCATTCTGCTCTGTTTTGAAGCTGTTCCTGTTCTGGAAAACTACCCAGAAGCACGTGGCTCTGGCTTGTGTTATGGGATGCGCGCGCCTGGCGCAGAGTTTATGGGAGGCACCACCCGCTTCTGGGCAAACCTGTCAGATAGGGGTGAGCTCGGTATGGTATGGCATGGTTTTATGACAAAAGTCATACCGAACCGCATGTTATCGGTTCCTACCTTATGAGAACCGAAATAGCTCGATTTATATCGGTTCATCATAATCGGTTTTCAGTATCGGTCGGCGCAGTTCGGTGGCAGTTGGGCCTTGTTAGTGGGCTGTTTGGGATGGGCTTCCACCAGGCCCAAATTGAATTGTTTGGGACTATTGATCCACTGAGAACCGAACTGGGGAGAAGCTTACCTGAGCGTCGCCGGCATCGGAGAATTGGGGAGAAGCTTACCTGAGCGTCGCCGGCGTCAGAGAACTGGGAAGAAGCGGGCGAAGAAGCGGCGAAAGGCTAGGGTTGATCTAAATTAAAACTTAACAGGTAAATCAAAGGGAAAGCGAAATTTAAGAAAATTAGATGAAATTAGAAAGCTTGATTGATAGAGAACGAGTTTCTTACCTCAGTATCATCACTCGTCGGCGTTGGAAAAATGGAGAACTGGAGAAGCGGCGTCGCAATCAGATGTCGGCGGCTAGGGTTACTGGGTTAGGTCGAGAGTGTTTTTCTGAAGAAAACTAAGAAAGTGAGGCTGAAGGTAGAAAATCACGGAAGGAAGGAGTATATATGTAAAAATCAAAACGACGACGTCTCTTTATCAGTTCGGTTTGTGAAGTCAGTGTATGACTTTGAAACCAAGAACCGAACCGACCTTTCGATTTTTATAAATTTACAAACCGTACCTTACCATTATCCTATTGGTTCAGTTTTTCGGTTTCAGTTTTTTCGGTATTTTCGGCGTTATCGGTTTTGGTCGGTTTTTTTGCTCACCCCTACTGTCAGACTTTGGACTCAGGGGATTGCCCTGGTCCTAAATATTCATTGTAACTCCTACAGAAATGATTAGTGTAGAAGAAAGAAGAAGAATAGGAAGAACATTAAGAAGCGGGCGACTCTGATCCTTGATGTGGGCCGCGCGCGCCTTAGGCCAATAAGGCCAGAGGCGCACGCTTCCCCCATCAGGAATTAGAATGCCCAGAAAATGAAGTCTTTAATCAGAAACGCAAGTTTAACCCTCAAATCTCTCCAGCGGAGTCACCACTGTAGATAGCCCGGGAGGGCCCACCGCTTGGCTAGGGCGGCGGAAGGATCCTAGGATGTCTAACATGTTTTAGATTGTAGAGTCACCACCTATGTTTTAGAGGAACATAAGAAAAACCTAATATTTATAGCCTAAGTTTGATTACGAAAACAGAGATTCTTGTTATGAGGTTCGGGGGTTAGGTTACGAGATGGGAAGTACTTAAACACCCATTTCGCCCGACTAATGTCGGTCTTGCTTGATCAAAGTCTACATAAATGATAAAATGTTCTTCTTGTTCTTGATGATAAAAGGGGGTTTTTAAAAAGAGTTTTGGAATGTAGGGAGATGACTCCGTGACTAGCTTCAATGAAGTGAAGTAGTATTTGGTGTCATGTCCCAAAAATGTTTGGGTGATTGCACTTTTAATTAAAGTAAAATAGGGAGAGGAGAGATGAAGTAGAAGAGGAGAGAAAAGAATAGTCTTTTACCTATACTTCAAAAGACTTCAAAGACTTCTTCAAGAGGTTCTTGGGAAATATCTTGTAAGTATTTGTGTAGAGTTTTTTGCTTAGTGATTAAAAATCTTCCTGCTTTTTCAATGGTGAATTAGAGGGGTTTATATAGGTAAAAGAGGTGTGTTTTTTGTGCCAAAACCAAGTCACCAACATCAGTTTCCCGGGCAAATCCTGTTAAAAGGAGCAAGGGAGAGATTCTTGGACAGAAATCTGTAACTGACGCCCAGGTGCGCGCGCCTCCTGCCTTGATAGCGGGATGCGCGCGCCTCTGACCTCAAAGGGTGAAAGCGCGCGCCTTGAAGATGGAAAAAATGACAGAATGGACTAGAAAGTCAGCGTTGTTATTCAGTTTGGTCCCTGAACTTAACGAAGTCAGTCAGAAACTTAATGGAAGTAACGAAAACTAACAAAAACACATAAAAAAGGGAGAAAGACAAGATCAAATGTGCAATCGGGGTGAGCGGTCCAAGGCGGGGTGTCTACAGTAGGATTCACAAACGTGGTGGAATCCGATGAGTATATGGGACCGCGAGAAGGTCTATATACTAGTGTGACGATTCCACTATTTTCTTAGAAACCCCAAAAGACCCCCGTCCCTCTGACTTATATATATATATATAAAGAGAGTCATTTTCTTTATGTGGTTTGAGTCGTGTGCCCATTGTGTGTTCAAGCCTCTTCATGGACCGAAAGTGTTACTAAAGACTGACAATGGCCTCTTCTTCAATTTAGGTCTGATTGGTACTTACCACATCTACCGAGACTCAGCAAACCGGCTAGTTCGTGAATTGATCACTCCAACAACTCCAACAACATCAATGGCTGGTCCTTCTGCAAACGACTCCAACAACACCATGTCCCTGGAGCAACTCTCTGCTCTGGTCCAAACTCTCCAAGAGCAAGTCTTCACTCTCAACAAGGAGGCTCAGAACAAGGACGCTTTTTGGCAAGCTCACCTAGGAAATCAAAGGGGGGTTCATGAAGCCGAAATAGACCAAATGAAAGTCAAGCTACTCAAGCTTTCCAAAGGCAAAGACAAGGATGACTCTGATGAATCCGAGTGGACCAAGGGTTTGTTTGAAAGCCCGTATGTTAGTACCCGCAACAAGAAAATAGGGGAACCTAGAACCAAGAGCAATGACCACAAGATGGTTGACTCAATCATGGCATACATCGACCAACGCTTCAATGGGCTCAACTTGGGGAAAGGCTCTGACACAAGTCTTTATCAGTCATTGTTGGGTATGCTTATTACTTAACACTCATACTTATGTTAGAATTGATTGATACCATCACCTAAGTTTATTTTAAGGAATTTAGGACCATATGTACGAAGTTTTATAACTTCATTTTAGCTAAGTCCTCTTTATAGACTAGGCTTAGTGTTTAGGGCTGAAGCTTTGGATTTGAGGTCTCAAGTGTAGATGGCTAATTATGATGCGCATGTCCTTCATGCGCAGCACCCTCTGCACACATCTATGCACATGGATTTCATGCTCAGTGCAGATTTGCCTTGGTCAAATCCTCCATTTCCCGACCTCACCTTTAATTAGCTTGGAAAGTGTCTTGACAAGCTACGCTTTTTGGAATGAGTCAAAGTGCTGATGTGGACAAATGACAAAACGTGCACACTCAGTATACACGTAGATGGAGACGCGCCTCATATTTGAAATTCAAATTGAAGACACCTGTCATCCTTCTAGAAGAAATTTGAAGTCTATCTACTTGCTCTGCCTCCAACGGCTATAAAGGACAGCCTGCGCACCAATCACATTGCGACAGCTCATTGTCCTTGCTCTGCTTCCCAACGGCTAGTTCTTGGAGCTCAGCTAGAAATAGCATGCTCATCCTCATTTTCCAAACTGCTTGTGCTTTTGCTTCCAAAGAGAAAGTTTGAAGATTTGAAGATTGCTTGCTCATTTCTAGAATTCTTAAGAACAACCTTCACCTTTATACATTACCAAGCCCAGATCCTAAACAGCTTTTGTATCACCAGAATCTTGTGCTCTCCATCTTATAGATTTAAAGAGCCTAGATTTCTGATTCACACACACACCTCTTGAAGTTTCGATCTCATCGATCATACTTCTAGAGAAACACCGATTATTGTCTAGGATTTTTTTCTTTCATAGATTATAGATCTTTGAGTTAGTTTGTTTTAAATCATTGTAACTTGTAACTCTCTCATAGAATAAGATCTCCATTAGAAATCCAAGACTAACCATCTTGGTAGAGGACGTAGATCTTTTACCGATCGAACCTCTCCAAATAGCTTGTCTCTATAATCTGTTTTGCTTTCTACATTTAAGCTTTTCTGATATATTGCTTTGTTTGATCCTTGTAGATTATATTGCGCAGATTGAATTTTGTTTGTCTGTGTAGATACCCCGGGGGAACCACAGCTTGGCTAGAGCACGTGAATCACCTAGGATGTCTAATTGTGTTTTAGAGTCGCCACCCACGTTTTTTAGGAACGTAAGAAAACCTAATGTTTATGAGCCTAAGTTTGATTTACGAAAACAGAGATTCTTTGGGATGAGGGGTTTGGGGGTTAGGTTACGAAATGGAAAGTACTTAAACACCCATTTCGCCCGAGCAAAGTCGGTCTTGTTTGTTCATAATTCACTTTTAAAGATAAATGTGTTCTTCCTATTAAAATGATGATAAAAAAGGGGTTTTAGAGTTTGAAATGTAGGGAGATGACTCCTAGTCCAATTCAATGTAATGAAAGGACCGTTGGTGTCATGTCCCAAATGGTTTTGGGTAGACGTGTCCAAAATCTAACCGGAACCGGCTAACCGGAGGTTTTTTAACCGGTCAAAACCGGTCAAACCCGGCTAACCGGTTAACCGTGAACCGTCTCAACCGTCAACCGTATTTTCAAGGTTCGGTTAAGGTTAGTCCATTTTGATAACCGTCAACTGGCGGTTATAACCGGGAAGCTAACCACCGGTTCAACCGTCTATACTAACCGTCAATTTCTTACCATTTTCGAGTTAGTTTTAAGAATTACAGTCAGTTTTTTTAACAATTTCAGTCAGTTTTTTAACGATTTCAGTTAGTGTTCTAACAAAATTGGTGTTTTTATTCCATTTTCAGTTAGTTTCTTAATGATTTTTAGTCAGTTTTCTAACAAAATCCTAAAAAACTGTTTCTTTTTAAAATAAAAAAAATAAATAATTGAAAAAGTCTCATAACCGGGTTAACCGGCAAAACCGGGTTAACCGGTTTAACCGTTAACCGGATAACCGTAACCGGATGTGGCGGTTAGAAGGTTACTCCACGGTTAGGGATTACCGGTAAAATTAACCGGCGGTTATAACCGGCTAACCGGCGGTTAACCGGCATGGACACGTCTAGTTTTGGGTGATTGCACATTTGATTGAAGAAGAAGAAGAAGAAGAAGAAGAAGAAGAAGAAGAAGAACAAGAAGAGGAGAAATGTTTAAGATATTTACCTATAGTATCCTTCAAAAAGAACCTCTTGTAAAGCCTTGAAGAAGAGGTTGAATACTTTGTTGAAGAAGTCCCAAGAAAAGGTCAAGGAAAGAAGTGAGTAAAAAGGTTTGAAGGTAATGATTTCCAAAGTCCTCCTCCAATGATGGATTGGAGGGGTTTTTATAGTTGAAAAAGGACTGTTTTTGGAGCCAAACGAAGTCTCCAAGAAATCTTTCCTGGGCAAAATCATGTATAATGAGCAAGGGAGAGATTCTTGGGCAGAATCTGTAACTGACACGCCCCAGAAGCGCATGCATCCCACCTAGGCGGCGGAAGGTGCGCGCGTCTGGCCTCAAGGGGCGGAGGCGCGCGACTCTGAAAAGCAAACTTTGACAGAATGGACTAGAAAGTTAGAACTGTTATTCAGTTTAGTCCCGGGACTTAACAGAGTCCGTCTGGAAATTAACCAAAGTAACAGAAACTAACAGAAAACACTTAAAAGAGGGAGAAACACAAAATCAAGTGTGCAATCGGGGTGAGTGGTCCAAGGCGGGGTGTCTACAGATCCCCTCGGCGGCGTGGATTGCGAAGCAAACGCGCCGACGAAAGACAGACATCCGCCTAGGACATCACCAAGAAAAAAGACAAGACTCGATAAAAGAAGGAATTTGAAATTGCGGGGGACAGAGGTGCGCTCCCTGTGTGAGCGGCTTTGCCAATAGCGGGATCTGTTTGCTGATAGCGGGATCCGTTTGCTGGAAGCGGGATCTGTTTGCTGATAGCGAGATCTGTTTGCTGGAAGCGGGATCTGTTTGCTGAGAGCGAGATCCGTTTGCGGGAAGCGGGACCTGTTTGCTGATAGCGAGATCCGTTTACTGGAAGCGGGATCTGTTTGCTGATAGCGAGATCCATTTGCTAGAAGCGGGATCTGTTTGCTGAGAGCGAGATCCGTTTGCTGGAAGCGGGACCTGTTTGCTGATAGCGAGATCCGTTTGCTGGAGTGTGGGACCCAGAGGACCGTTTGTTGAAGTGCGGGATCCGAAGGACCGTCTGCTGAAGTGCGGGACCCGGAGGACCATCTGCTGAAGTGCGGGACCCGGAGGACCGTCTGCTGAAGTGCGGGACCCGGAGGACCATTTGCTGAAGTGCGGGACCCGGAGGACCGTTTGCTGAAGTGCGGGACCCAGAGGACCGTTTGCTGAAGTGCGGGACCCGGAGGACCGTTTGCTTCGAATGGATGTAGATCTTGCTTGATGAGGAAACGGTGATTATGTGGCTCACCCTGGACCAAATTGTTGTCGTGAGTCGTACTTTGATGTTGACTGTTTTGACTTTATCTTTTGATGGGGTGCGGGCACAATTGACTGTGGAATGCTTTGTGCTGGGGATGAATTGTAGAAACTGATTTTTTGGAAAAAAGAAAGACACCCTACTTTGAGTGGGAGTTTCTATCTTATTTCAGTTTTTAGACATGCCTTAAGGGTGAACCAAATTAATGTGTGCCCAGCCGAGTGTTTGCTGTCGTTGCTTGAGCTTCTCTCTTTGCTGGGATTGATTTCTTGCAGGTTGAAGGCGTTTGAACGTGCCTGGGCTTCTTTCCTGAACTGACAAGGGCATGTTCTGTTTCTGTCTGCTGTCAAACGCGCGCGCGTCTGGCTTTGGTAGTGGGAGGCGCACGCATCTGGATCGCTTGTCGGAGGCGCGCGCTTCTGGCTTGCTGAATTCCAGCCCCTTTCTTTTCTGAGCAGGGCACTCCAACAGCTATAAATTCAAACCATTTTCGATCAGAATGATCACACAGCAATATTCTGCATCCTTTCCTTTACTCTATACCTCAAAATTCTTGTAGCGATGGCCCCGATGATCTTTACTTTTTAAGTTAAAGTTTCTGTTCCCAAAGGCGATAAGTCCGTCCCCATTGCTTCAATTGTGAAGACGCGTCCTAGCGTCTTTGATCGTTTAGGAAGACCAAGTGAGGATGTTTTTGCCATGGATTCCGTGAAGCCGGTGGTCCATGTGAGGGATTATAAGCCTCGTTATTTGCCTAAGAAGAAGAAAGGCAAAGGAGATTCTTCTCATGTGTGGAAGCGTCCCGTGGTTGTTCCGGTCAAAGCTCCTTCTAGCAAGGGCAAGGAGAAGGTTGTTGATGAAGCTCCATCTCGCCCGAGTGTCTTTTCTCGTCTTGATGGTCTCGAGAATGCTCCGCCTCCCTCCAAGAAGACTAAAGGCCGTCCCCAAAAGCGATGGGTCCCCAAACCGAAGAAAGATTAAGTATTTCTTTGTACCCCATGAGATTGCAATTTAGAATAGACCACTTGTTAGGATTTTAATGTTTTATGTCTTTTAATAGCTCAACATTTTCATTGTAATGATAAAAATAGTTCAAGAAATGAATAAAAATTGCATCTCGTTAATTTGAAAATGATTTGGGTATTTGTTTATGTTTTAGACCGCACCCGAAGGTTGCCTACGTTCCTCCAGTGTAGAGGCTGGGTGTTTTTTGCCTAGACTGCCCTTTCGGGTTTTTAATCTAGCGGGCTTCTTTTTTTTTTGCACGTGCTCTAATTTTTTCCTAGGCCGCCCTTGCGGGTTTTCAACCTAGCGAGTTTTTTTTTTTTTTTTTTATGGTCTTCGTTCATTAGATGTAAAATCTCTTCAATTTGTCGAGGTTGACTTCCTATGGCAACTGATCTCCGTCTAAATCCACGAGTCGGACTGCACCGCCGCTTAATATCTTCTTGACTACGTACGGACCGATCCATCGGGGTCCCCATTTTCCAAGGGGGTTCTTGGCATTAGGAGGGTGTTGTCTTAGGACCAAATCTCCCACACTGATGTTTCGGGGCTTCACCTTTTTGTTGAAAGCCCTAGCCATTCTTTGTTGGTAGGCCCTCGTACGTTCGATTGCCCTTAGCCTTTTCTCGTCGAGTAGGGCTAGCTGTTCATATCGACTTTGCATCCAATCGACTTCATTGACTTGGTTCTTGAGGAGGACCCGCGGGGATGGAACTTCAAGCTCTATTGGTAGTACAGCTTCGGAACCATATACCAGTGCATAAGAAGTTTCTCCAGTCGTTGTCCGTATTGACGTGTGGTAGCCCCATAATGCTAGAGGTAACTTTTCGGGCCAATCCCTTCCAGTGGAGGCCATTTTCTTCACAATGGTCTCGATTGTCTTATTAGCTGCCTCGACCGCGCCGTTTGCTTGAGGGCGGTATGGAGATGACTTGTGCTTAGTAATCTTGTATTTTATCATGAGTGCGTACATCTCTTTCTCAAAGTGAGAACCATTGTCTGAGATGATCTCATGAGGAACGCCGTACCGGCACATGATGTGGGTTTTTACGAATTCGGCCACTTTCTTGGCGTTGAGAACTCGGTAAGCCTGTGCTTCGACCCATTTTGTAAAATAGTCCACGGCTACTAGGACGAAAGATTGTCCGTTGCTGCCAGTAGGGTGGACTTTGCCGATGATGTCTATACCCCAACAAGAAAAAGTCCAAGGCGTGGTCATATTGTAAAGTTGTGAGGGTGGAGCGTGCTGTAGATTGGCATGGAATTGGCATTTGGCGCACCTCTTGACTTTCTTGATGCAGTCCTTTTCCATGGTACTCCAATAATAACCCATGCGGAGTGTCTTCTTAGCCAACATAAACCCGTTCATGTGGGGCCCACATTCACCTTCGTGGATCTCATGCATTATTTCTTGAGCTTCGGTCACATTTGCACATAGTAGATTGTCCCCCTCGTGGTGCCTTTTGTAGACTCTATCCCCAATCAGTACATATCGGGAGGCTAGTCTTTGCAATGCCATTTGAGACTTCTTATTGCTGTTCTCGGGATAAGTACCATCCTTGAGGAAATTCATGATATCTGCGTACCACGGGGAGTTTGCTTGGACCTCGTTGATCTCAATACTCATGCAGTATGCTGGACTGTTTCGTCGAGAAATTTTGAAGGGCTTCACCATTTTACCCTCAGGCATTTTGACCAGTGAAGCGATGGTGGCTAGTGCATCACCAAAATGGTTCTTGTCCCTTGGCAGGTAGTTGAAGGTGATTTCTTGAAACTGTTCAACCAACTCCTCGAGATGTTGACCATACCGTTGCAGAGTCGAGTCTTGAATCTTCCATTTTCCAGATGTCTGATTGATGATGAGCAAGGAATCACCGAATACTTCCAAACTTGTGACATTTCTCTCGAGGGCTGCTTCGAGCCCCGCTATTCAAGCTTCGTACTCAGCGGTGTTGTTAGTGGCTTCGAATTCGAGGCGGATGGCGATTGGAGTATACATGTCCTTTGGGTCAACGAGTAACATCCCTATGCCATATCCATGCTTATTGGCTGCGCCATCGAAAAAAAGTTGCCACTTATTTTCCTCTTGTAGCGCAAATTAAGTGCTCGTCGGGGAACTGTACATCTTCCCCCTTCACTTCATCACACTGAAATTCAGCAAGCTGATCACTGAACACTTTCCCCCTGATGGATTTGAGTGTGACGTAAGTGATATCGTAGCCGGAGAGCATGAAATACCATTTGGCTATTCTTGTTGACATGAAAGGCTTCTCAAAGATGTAGCGGAGCGGGTCCACTTTTGCTACCAACTTGATTGGGAAGGCCTCCATGTAATGCTTGAGCTTTTGAGTAACCCAAACCAATGCAGCACAAGACTTCTCTAAGACAGAGTAGTTCTTTTCAGCTCCTTGAAACCGGCGGCTGACAAAGTAGATAGCTTTTTCTTTTGTGGAGTCTCGCTGTTCTTGTGCTAACATAGCCCCTAGGGCTTCATCATTGACAGTGAGATAGAGCAAGAGAGGCTTCTCCTTGTGCAGTGGAACCAAAACTGGAGGGCATGTCAAGTAATGTTTCACTTGGTCGAAGGCTTCTTGGCACGTATCGGTACATTCTAGAGCCACATTCTTTTTGAGTAGCTTGAAGATCGGCTCACACATGGAAGTGAGTTGGTGCACAAACCGACTGATGTATTGAAGTCTGCCCATGAAACCTTTGATTTCTTTCTATGTTTTTGGGGGAGGCATGTCAATGATTGCCTTGATTTTGGAGGGATCGGCTTTGATTCCCCTGTCAGTGACCATGTAACCGAGAACCATTCCTCTGACGACCCCAAAAGTGCATTTTGCGGGATTGAGTCTCATGTTGTGTTGTCAAAGCCTTTCAAAGAACTTGCGAAGATCGATCAAATGTTGACCATCGGTTCCCTTCGAATGGATGATCATGTCGTCTACATAGACCCCGATCTCTTTATGAATCATGTCGTGGAATAGATCCATAACAGCCCTCTGGTAGGTAGCCCCAGCGTTCCTTAGTCCGAACGGCATGACTGTGTAGCAGAAGGTCCCCCACAGAGTTGTGAAAGCTGTCTTGTGTTGATCCTCTTCAGACATGAGAATCTGATTGTAACCGGCAAAACCGTCCATAAATGAGCGGACTTCATAGTTGGCAGTTGAATCGACGAGCATGTCGATGTTTGGTAGTGGAAAATCATCTTTCTGGGAAGCTTTGTTCAAATCCCGGAAGTCCACACAAACTCGGACCTTGCCGTTTGCCTTTCTGACTGTCACAATGTTGGCTAGCCAAGTCGGATACTCAATGACTTTGATGAAACCCAAACTGAGGAGCTTTTCAATCTCTTCTTTGACTTGTAGAGACCATTCTGGCTTGATCTTTCGGAGCTTCTGCTTTACTGGCTTGGCGTCCTCTCTGATCAGAATTCTGTGCTCCTCGACCTTTCTGTCCAAACCCGGCATGTCTTTGTACGACCATGCGAATACATCCACAAACTCTTTTAGCAGTGCAGTCAATCTGTCCTTGTCTTCCCCTTTGAAGAAGCTGCCAATCTTTGTTTCTTTCGGCTCTTCGTCGGTACCCAGATTAACAATATGCAATTCCTCATCAGCCCCTGTACCATTTTCACCACGACAACGAACCTATTGAGCTAGTTCATTTAGGTATGTTATGTTTTCGTGGTCTATTTCATCATAATTTGAATCGTTATTAACTTGTTCATTAAGTTCGTTATTAGTCAATTCATCATTTATGATGTTTGCAATCTCGGGGTACTCAGAAATATCAAATTTTTCATTAGCAAAGAAAGGAAACACACGCTCGGCTATTGCCTCCATATCCTCTTGGGTGAGGGCATTAGAAACACTCTCGGACTCGAAAGTAAGTGTGAGCCGCTCTTCCTTTGTTGCTGTACAGGGTATGCAACCCATTTCTCGGATCAAGAAATCCTCGGATACTAAGGGCCCCTTCGTTGAATACCAGTTGTTGATTGGCTCGGAGCTTGGCGGGATCTCACTGATGGTTTCCTTTCTGACAATGGTGTCGTGGATGGCGTTGACTTGACAATCATTCATGATGGCCAATTCTTCGAACATGGAGGCTAGATCGGATAGTTCTTCCCCCACGGTAATCTCTACCTCGGATTCTGTAGTCACTTTCTTGCCCCACCACTCTCGGGGTGACATTGGAGTAGGTTCCCTTTCTTGTGCCGGTATTTCACAATCAGTGAAGATCTCGAGACCGGGATTTCTGACGCCCTTGTCGTTAACCCATGGTTCGGGAAAGATTATGTACGGAACATCTTCCCCTTGGCGAACAAAGTAGCCGTTTAGTGTGTAGCGGTAGGGTCTCAAGTCAGGGATTTCACATTGTCGACCTTCTTTGTGAGCTCGGGTCTTTTGATTCTTGACTGCTTGCTCGTATTTCAAGTCATCTTCGGTAGGCTCGTATCCCAGACCAAACTTGTTCTTGACAAAAGGAACTTCCACGGGGTGCAATATCCCTTGTTGATGCTTCCCTAGGCCAAGACCGGGAAAGTGATTCATGTTCCTCATCATGCGAAGGATTTTAGGATTGCCGAGGGTCCATTGTCTGTTTCCCCCTTCTTTGTCGATGGTGTTGACGCCGGAGAGAGTGGCATCTTCTATCGCGTGTTGGACTTGGTGAACTGGTTGTCCCCCATTTCTGTGGATGGTGACATTCTCGGCCATGATAGTGACTATCTCGTCCCCATTTCTGATCTTGACACACTGATAGAGAGTGGAAGGTACCGCATTGGAACTGTGGATCCAAGGTCGGCCCAGAAGTAAGTTGAATGAAGCAGGGACATCAAGTACTTATAATGGGACGGACATTATCATGCTTCCAAATTCGATATCAACTTCTAGCATTCCCATGACTGTGCGGGCAGTGCTGTCGTACCCTCGAATGACTTGTGCGGAGGGTTGTAAATTGGAGCTTTTGAGCCCCAGGATGCCCATGACTCGGCTCGGCATTAAGTTGAGTGCAGAACCACCGTCTACTAGAACTCATGAGATGGGTCTCCCCCTTGCCCTTAGTTTGAGGTAGATGGCTTCATTGTGTTCGGACCCAAATGGCGGGAGGTCCATGTCGGCAAAAGTGATGACATTGCCGAAGTGAATGTGACCTATCATTGCTGTGAGGTCCTCAAGATTCGTGTCGGGAGAGACTGATGTGTCATCCAAGTTCTTGATGACGAGGTCTCAGTGTCTCTTTGATGACGCAATAAGGTCCCAGATGGATATGTTGGCTTGCGTCTTCTTGAGTTGTGTTAACAAAGGATCTTCGGGTATGTCGCGTGCTTGCGATCTTTGAGAAGAGGTATTGGTTGCTGCGGTATTGGGAGGGATTGTGCTCGTTGTTACTCGGCCACTGCGAGTGAGCACGTTTACGGTCCCTTGTAGCTTCTTCTTCCTATTCTCTAAGACTTCCCTCATAATCTCATCATAGGTCACAACATAACAAGAATTATCAAGTTTATTCATATCATCGGAGCCCTCATTCACAATTGGGATCGAATGAGTGGTTCCTTCAAACTCTCCTACCTCTATTACATTGACACCACCCTCATTAAGGATTATGAATTCTTTCTTGTCTATGAGGTCTTGGATGGTGTTGTAGATGGAGAAACAATCCTCGGTGAGGTGGCTGGTGCATTGATGGTAGTCACACCATTTGTGGTGGGCATGATTGGGACGGAGCGGTTGTGGTTTCTTGTACCCTTGAAGAGGGGTGATTTGTCCCTTGGTCTTTAGAGCTTCATAGGCCTCGGTGATGGTCGTTCCATTGAGAGGAGTATAGATGCGGTCGTTTTGGAACCGCTTGCCTTGTGGTGGAGGGACCTTCTTGTAATTCCCCTTGTCGGTAGTAACGGCATTGACAGAAGCCTCTTTGTTTGAACTAGAGGCGGCCTTGTATCGGTAAGTAGGAGTGGTCTTTTTAATCTCCTTGAGCAAGTCATCCATGCGTACCCCTGCCTCATACATTTGGGAGAAGTCAGAGTAGCAAGCCCCACTTAGGTGGGTACGGAGATCAATCTTGAGACACTTGAGAAAGATGTCCATTTGCTCTTTTGTGTTTGACCTCTCAACAATTTCAGAGAGCTTGTCATTCCATCTCCTTGTGAAGTCAATGAAGGACTCGTTGTCTCTTTGAGTGGTGTTCTCGAGCTCTTTCCTTGTGGGCCGGTGAGTGGTGTTGCCTTGATATTGATTTTTGAAGGCAAGCATAGCGGCATCCCAATCAAGACGGACAGTTAGCGGGAGAGTTGCATACCAATCCTTTGCCGCCCCCTCGAGAGTGAGAGGAAAGCATTGAGCCATAACTTTTGGGGAGACCTTCTTAGGAACCATAGCCCAAATATAAGTCTCGATGTGAGCCATCGGGCATGAGTTGCCCTTAAACTTGCTAATGTCGGGCATCTTGAATTTGTCGGGAAGAGCGGCCATCGTGCTCATGAGGATGGATGACTGATAAAGGCTTGTGTTGGAGCCTTTTCTCATGTTGAGGCCGCCTGTAGATACCCCGGGAAACCACAACTTGGCTAGAGCGGTGAATTATCCTAGGATGTCTAACTTGTTTTAGATTGTTTAGAGTCGCCACCTATGTTTTGAGGAACATAAGAAAAACCTATAGAATAGCCTAAGTTTGATTACGAAAACAGAGATTCCTTGTTTTGAGGTTCGGGGGTTAGATTACGAGATGGGAAGTACCGAAACACCCATCTCGCCCAACTAAAGTTGGTCTTGCTTGATCAAAATCTACATGGATGATAAACGTTCTTCTTCTTATTCTTTAAATCATAAAAAGGGGTTTAAAATAGAGTTTGGAATGTAGGAGATAACTCTTTAACCGACCTCAATGAGATGAGGTGATCATTAGAGTCATGTCTCAAAATGATTTGGGTGATTGCACTTTGATAATACAAAAAGAAAGTGAAAAGAGATGAAGTTGAGAAGGGGAAAGAAATAGCTTTACCTAGGCTTCAAAAGACTTCAAACACTTCTTGTTGAATTACTTGGAGAAATCCTTTGGAAAATGCTTTGAAAGTAGGAAATTTGGTAAAGTCAAGGTCTTTCGGTCCTTTTTGGTCAAAGTTTTTGTGTAAATTTTTGTCTCAAGTTTTCGTCCTTTGAAAATGGAGGTAAAGGGAGGTTTTTATAGGTGAAAGAGAGATGTTTTTGGTGCCAAAACTCAGTCACCAAGAAATCCTTCCCGGGCAAAATCATGTAAATTGAGCAAGGGAGAGAATCCTGGCCAGAAATCTGTAACTGACGCCCAAAGGCGCGCGCTTCCTGCTTTGGGGTCGGGAGGCGCGCGCGTCTGGCTCCTCCTATCGGAGGCGCGCGACTCAGAGAAGGCAAATTTGACAGAATGGACTAGAAAGTCAGCCCTGTCATTCAGTTTAGCCCCTGGACTTAACGAAGTCAGTCAGGAATTTAACGGAAGTGACAAAAACTAACGAGAAACACTTAAAATGGGGAGAAACACAAGATCAAATGTGCAATCAGGGTGAGCGGTCCAAGGCGGGGTGTCTATAGAGCCCCTCGGCGACGTGGATTGCAAAGCAAAGCGCATCGACGAAAGTTAAAAAACACCCGCCGAGGACATCACCAAGAAAAAAGCAAAGACTCGATGAAAGCAGGAATTTAAAATTGCGAGAGATAGTGGTGTGCTCCCTGTGTGAGCGGCTTTTGTTGATAGATGGGGTGGCATGATTCGTTAGGTGAACCTGCCGGCTGAATATGTTGAATGAGGCCGTTAGTGAACCTTTTGAACGAGGCCGTTAGTGAACCTTTTGGAGAGGCCGTTGGTGAACCTTTGAGGACGAATCCGTTAGTGAAATTTGTTGATGAGGCCGTTAGTGAACCCTTGAATGAGGCCGTTGGTGAACCTTTGGAGAGGACGTTGGTGAACCTTTGAAGAGGCCGTTAGTGAACCTTTGAGGACGAATCCGTTAGTGAAATTCGTTGATGAGGCCGTTAGTGAACCCTTGTAGAGGCCGTTGGTGAACCTTTGAAGAGGCCGTTGGTGAACCTTTGAAGAGGCCGTTAGTGAACCTTTGAGGACGAATCCGTTAGTGAAATTCGTTGATGAGGCCGTTAGTGAACCCTTGTAGAGGCCGTTGGTGAACCTTTGAAGAGGCCGTTAGTGAACCTTTGAGGACGAATCCGTTAGTGAAATTCGTTGATGAGGCCGTTAGTGAACCCTTGTAGAGGCCGTTGGTGAACCTTTGAAGAGGCCATTGGTGAACCTTTCAAGAGGCTGTTAGTGAACCTTTGAGGACGAATCCGTTAGTGAAATTCGTTGATGAGGCCGTTAGTGAACCCTTGTAGAGGCCGTTGGTGAACCTTTGAAGAGGCCGTTAGTGAACCTTTGAGGACGAATCCGTTAGTGAAATTCGTTGATGAGGTATTGCTTTGAAGTCGCGTGCCACTTGGAGTCGCACTTGCCTTTTTGAATTGTGGGGTTCGGGCACAGTTGACCGCGACCAGAAAAATATTCCTGTTGGGGATGAAATGTTGAGATTGACCCTTGACGGGGGTATATCACCAGTGACAGAACTTAGGGAGTTTGGAATACGTGGGGAAACCTTGATACGGTGCCTGGTTTCTTGCCTGGGAGACTGCTTCTGAACTTGCCTGATTATGGGAAGAGCGCGAGTCCGGGCCTCGTTATGGGATGCGCGCGCCTCGGATGAGTATTTCGGGGGGCACGCGCCTGGCGTATAAGTTCAGCATATTTAAACAGGCGGTTCACTGTTTTTCGGCAAGTTTTCAAAAATTTGAAGAACCCTCCAAATTCCAAACCAAATTTTCGTAGAGAAATCACCCCAAAACACTTTCTTGCTGCTCTAGGATCAATTCCGTCACAGAAACGATGTTGGATCGTCAACAATCACCTCCGTTCGAGATACCACAGGGCGAGGAACCCGAAATTGGGGTTGAAGCTATGGACCTGAGCTTGCTTACCTTCCGGCCTCATACCCACATTTCTCACTTCGTGACTTCGGGTTTGGTAAGAATGCCTCACCTTTCTTGTCGATTTTGGATTTCATGAAGTTCCGTTTTCTTTACCCGAAATATTGCTGCAGCAGCTTTGTTGATCATTCCTTGCATGTTGTTTGTTGCTGCTGATTTGTTGTAAGAAACATGTTGGGGCGCCCATTTTCATGTTCACACACTTGCTTGTACATTGTTCTGCCATTGAAATCTCTGTGTTGAGTTCATCCGTTTTCTAGCAGTCATGCTGATGAAATTTTCGCTGTTCCTTCTTTCCTTTCAGGAGTGGACCCGTCTGACAGAGATTCATGGTGGGGCTCATGGGCCCATCTTTATATGGAAGAGGTTGCCTGAGAATGTTCGGGCCCGAGTTACAGGGACTCATTTTGGTCTTTTTGTCACCATCCTCCCAGCTTTGAAGAATGACCCCGATGTGGTCCAGGCATTGAGGGAAAGATGGTGGGACACCACCCATACCTTCCATTTACCCATGGGCGAGGTGACTATGACGCCTACCGATTTCACAGCTTTGACGGGCTTGCCGTTCATAGGGATGCCTGTCCCTTTTGGTTTGAGAGGGGATGTTAGGACTCCGGACGAGTTACTGGCTTTGGTTGACTGCCGGTTCGAGGTCAAGAATTCTCGAGTGACATGGGGGCGAATCCGGGCCTACTTCGGCATCTTAATGGCTGAGGCTCAAGGTATTACTGCTGATCGGGTCGATGCCGTGGCCCGTTGCTTTATTTGCTACTTGTTATCCCATACTCTGTTTGCCAACGGGGGATCTTCGGCCTCTTTGGCTCTGCTTGACTTGTTAGTGGATTTGGACCAGATCGGCCAGTATAACTGGGGCGCAGTGGGCTTAGCTTCTTGTTATCACGGCATGGATTTGACCAGCCGCTCGACCACTAGCTCTGTTACGGGCTTCAGCTTGCTGTGGGAGGTATACAACTTACTGTCCCTTTTATATTCTCCTTGCCTTGGTCATAACTGCCTTTTTCGTTGACTGTCATTAACTTTGTTTCTGCCTCTTGTTTACAGCTTTGGGCTTTTGCTATCCTGAATCTGAGGGATTTCAAGATTGCCAAGGAAGGCCAGCCCCAGTATCCGGACTGCGCACGATGGGCGTACAAGGAGAGGAATGTGAAAACTGGTACGAACCCCATTAGTCTTACTTCAGCCCGACGGCACTTGGACACCTTGAGGCCTGAGTCCGTTGCCTTCTCTTTGTATCCGTGGAGATCAGTTCAGCACTGGTTTGAGCATACTCTTATTCCTACCCGTTCCCGGCTTTTGATGAGTTCAGGTGAGTGCATGGCTCTGTATTTGGGAGACATAGTGTTCTGGCAGCATGGTACCCAGGTGACAGACTTTTACACACCCCCCTCGTCCTGCAGTTCCAGACGTTCCTCCTTTCTGCTCTCGTAATTGGAGGTCACTTTCAGAGGCTGATCGCGCGGCATATATGGTAGGGGTTGATGCCGTCCCTTACATTCACTTGGATCAGGATTATGGCCTCTTCAGGGAGAACAACTTGATGCAAGGCTTCATGTTTGCTGATCTGAGGAGATCACAGGCTGCTCCTACGACCTCCACTCGGTTTTATACTACCGGTGCCGGGTATAAGAACAAGAACCACAAGGAGTTGTGGAACCTGTTCAAAATACACAAGTAACTCACAGATCTAGTAGGTTACGATCCGAGCCGAGAGATATGGATTTCTCATAACGGATAGTAATGAGGTGGAAATCATTGAGAATGATGAACCGACAACCTATCAAGAGGCGATGTCGTCTCCTGATTCGGACAAGTGGTTTGGAGCCATGGAATCCGAATTGAAATCCATGGAAGACAATCAAGTTTGGAATTTGATTGATGCACCCGAAGGTGTAAAAACCATAGGATGCAAATGGGTCTTCAAGAAGAAGACTGACATGGATGGGAAGGTGCATATTTACAAAGCTAGACTTGTAGTGAAAGGTTATAGGCAAGTTCATGGTATTGACTATGATGAAACCTTTTCACCCGTAGCAATGATCAAGTCCATAAGAATTTTGCTTGCCATTGCCGCATATCATGACTATGAAATATGGCAAATGGATGTCAAAACCGCTTTCCTAAATGGAAAACTACAAGAGGATGTGTATATGACACAACCAGAAGGTTTTGAACAGAATTCTAAGGTATGCAAATTGCAGAAATCCATTTATGGATTGAAGCAAGCTTCTAGGAGTTGGAATCTCCGTTTTGATGAATCAGTCAAAGAGTTTGGTTTCATCAAGAACGAAGATGAGCCTTGTGTATACAAAAATATTAGTGGGAGCATAGTGCTATTCCTGATTTTATATGTGGATGACATATTACTCACTGGACACGACATTCCTACACTTCAGTCCGTAAAGACTTGGTTGGGAAAGTGTTTCGCAATGAAAGATATAGGTGAAGCCGCATATTGTGAATACGTGTGTTTGAATTTGGGATATTCATTGCAACATTAAAATTATGAGAGTCGCCACGCCGTTTTAATTATAGCCAAAACATTGAAAAAAGCATGTTAATGGGTTCGGGGGTCAAATTACAACAAGAGAAGAATATTTACGTTATCACTCCTATTGCCCGAATGATCGGTCTTTCTATCATGATGAATGTGTTAGTAGTGTATTAGTGTTTGAGACCGGATCCGAAGATTGCCTATGTTCCTCTCAATGTGAGAAGCTCAGGTCAGCGTAGTTCGCACATAATTGGAATGTGGAGAGAGAATAGGGATCATGCATAATGAAGAGGGAGGAGAAATAAACATGCAAGATGATCACATCCTAGAATAATGACTATGCCATCAATGAGATCTCGATGAACATTCATCACATTCATCATGGGAGGATTATTGATCATGGGAGTGATTACCTAAAGTTTAGCGCTTAGAAACAGTTCCTAGATCATCCTTGGGTCGATGAACCCTAGATCATCATCGGCTATGAAATAACATGTAAACATGAAGATCGCAACCCTAAATATAGCATAAATAAGGTTTTAATCTATGAACACGATGAACATGCGAAGAACATGCTATAAACATATGAATGAACATGCAAAGCATATGAAGAAACTATGAATAAACATGCAAGAACATGAATATTAAAGATCTACATTAGAAATAATGTAAGAACGTGAAGAAAAGGTTAGAAAACTTACCTATGTTGGCAAGAAATAAACCTTGACCTTCTTTGGATATTTGAATGCTAATTAGGGAGCAAAATAATGTTTAAGAACTCTAAAATTCGGGTATAAAGATCTCCAAAAACCCGGCCCCTATCCAATGGAATGGAATGAGTTTATATAGTAAACTGATAGGAAGATCTGACGGCTGAGATCATCCGGAGCAGGGTTGGCCGCCTGGCCATGATTGAAGCCGGTGCAAGAGTGGCCGCGTGGCCAAGGTTAAGGCGTGGCAAGGTTGGCCGCGTGGCCAATTCTGCTGGCTGACTTGATTCTTAAGCTAGGGTTTCTGCATGGTTTTAAGGAAACCATAAATTACCTATTTTGATAGATTTTGTCATAAATGAGGTATTTCGGGAATCCGGGACAAGTCTTTGCAAGATTTCTAATTCCTATAAAGTCCTTGTATTTTTGGGAAAGCCCTAATAAACTCATTTTTAGGTCGGGTACTAACACATATATACTTGGCATTAAGATCTATAGAGATAGATCAAGGAAGCTACTTGGTTTAAGACAAAGTATATACATTGACAATGTCATTAGAAGATTCCGTATGGAAAATTCTAAAAGAGGTACCTTTCCGGCGTTACATAGAGTTTCTCTAAGCAAGACTCAATGTCCTAAGACAAAAGATGAGCGTGAGAAAATGAATGATGTTCCATATGCTTCGGTAATTGGGTCCATCATGTATGCCATGATCTGTACTAGGACGGATGTATCTTATGCTTTGAGCATGACAAGTAGATACCAATCCGACCCCGAAGAGAATCACTGGGTGGATGTAAAAGCGATTCTTAAGTACTTGAGAAGGACTAAAGACTCGTTTTTGGTCTATGGAGGAATGGAAGATGATCTCGTTGTAAATTCTTACACGGATGCAAGCTTCCAAACCGACAGAGATGACAGTCGATCGCAATCGGGTTTTGTGTTTATGTTAAATGGTGGAGCTGTAATCTGGAAGAGTTCCAAGCAAAGTAAAACCGCTGATTCTATAACGGAAGCTGAGTACATTGCTGCATCGGATGCTGCAAAGGAAGCTGTTTGGATTAAGAAGTTCATCACTAAACTTGAAGTGGTTCCTAGTATTGCTAATCCAATAGACATTTATTGTGATAATAATGGTGCTATTGCTCAAGCAAAGGAACCAAGGGCACATCAAAAATCCAAACACATACTTAGGCGTTACCATGTCATTCGAGAAATCATTGACAGAGGTGACATGAATATATGAAAACTACCTACTGATGACAACGTCGTAGACCCGCTAACAAAGGGACTTCCATAAGCTAAACATGAAGGTCATGTTAGGTCCATGGGTACTAGATACATGGGAGATTGGGCCTAGGGCAAGTGGGAGATTGTTGGTAGTGGTGCCCTAGGCACGTTTAATAAACGTTGTAATTGTTATCATTTATTTCATATCAATAAAGAGATGTTTTGATTATTATTGTTTTTCATGTTTACTTATAATAATCTCCGTCCCTATTACTTGTTAAGCACTAGTATAAAGGCTAAATGATCATGGGATGATTATGTTAGATTTATGGGTAGTTGTTTGGAACAAGGTACTGGACATGACCCGCCGTATGAGATTTATGTCATGGTCCATGTCGTACATATATCTCATATTAGTTATGTCATTCGAATCCTTAGACATGAAGTTATTATAGTCTTCCACTTGATGAACATTATGTTTGACGTATTCAAACGCTACCTTTAACTGGGTAGTTATAAAGTGTATGATTAACATAATCGGATTCACGTAGGGAAGAATAATAAGCTAAATGGATTTGTCCCTCTTCGGAGAGATCTCAAGCTTAGGCCTCTCGTAGGAATGATGTTGATGAAAATATTCGGCCGGACTCAAATGAATTGATTAGATTAATGTCATTTGGATTATCAACATATTCGGAATCGAGAAAGTATTGAACAAAAACAAGTTGACCGTTTGACCATGACTTGTGTTTAATGAGATCGTGGACAAAGGGATTGTGACATATTCTAAAGGAATGCGAACTTGTATCTAGTTATACTATTTGGGTAGGTATGACGGTTTGCTAGAACCTAATCATATCTTATGGATTCATGTTTGAACCCATTGCCAACTTAGTATAATCCTAAAGGGTCACACACAATAGAACGAATCCTTAAAGGATTATATTGGAAATTAAGGCTCTCTGTTCCTGGTGTACGACCGCACAAACAAGGTTGGGCGGCCGCACATGTTTGGGCGACCGTACACCTGATTATGGGCGGCCGTACAGTGAGTCGGGATAGATTTCCTGATTTAATTAGGAAAATGATTTTGGATGGGTTTTGACACAAGTTTCCTATTTGGAATATGTCTAACTTGTATATAAACAGCCAAATTCGGCCAGAACTCAACCCTAGCTTTTGTGCAAGTCTCCAAAGAGTTTGAGAGAGTTTTATTTTGTTCTAAGACATCCTAGATTGTAGAAAAAAATAATACACAAAATAATATTCCATATAGTTCATATTAATTGTGAAAACGTGTTTCATAATTTTGGTCTAGCAACCAAGATCAAGTGTTCTTTATATTCGTTCAAGGTGTGGATACCGCTAGAGGGTGAAGCTCATCATCTTCAAAGTTCGTGTTCTTACTTGTTCGTGATTGAAGCTTCAATTTCTCCACCAAGATCAAAGACCAAATTCAAAGTCATCAAGGGTTAGTTATTCTAGTATTCATATTGCAAGTATTTGATTTAATCATATGAATGGATCTATGGGCTTTGGGTTTCATAAAATTTTAAATACTATTTTCCGCTGCGCATGTTACTTGGAAACCCAACATTAAAGACGCTGGAACTTTGGATGTGTGGACAACTTAGAAATCTTTACGCAAATCTCAAAGTTTATGAACTCAAACTTCAGCGTATAAGTGAAACTGAAGGAAAATCAAAATCCATTGCTATGGTGGCGCATAGAGAGGAAGCGCATGCATCTGCGCCTACGCCAGTTCATGATAAGAAAAGTTCAGATCCCAAAATTTCTACTTCTGAGTTATTGGATATGGATGACGAAGACTTCGCTTTATTTGTGAGGAAATTTCAGAAGTTCAAAAAGTTCTCAAAACCCAACTCCAACAAATTTCAAGGATCTACAACCAGAGCTCCTCCAAGTTCACTAGGAGCAGCGACTCAAAAAGGAAAGAAGATCAGGTATGTTTTAATTACAGGAAACCAGGACACTTTGCCTCAAGCTGCCCAATCCCCAAGTTTGAATACATGCAGAAGAAGAGCAGTCATACTCCCAAATTCTCCCCCAGACCAAATCGTCATAAGGGAATGGTTGCTGAAGAAGAATCACCAGCAAATGAGCATAACACCTCGATCGAAACAGACTCTGAAGAGAGCGATGAAGATTCTGATGATGGGCTCGTGTGCTTGGTGGCAAAGGATGATGAAGTTGATACTTATGATTCCGATGATGACTGCTCAAAGGATATCCCTGATATGAATATTTTGAATAAACCTATCAAGAAATCTGTAGGTTTTCAAGATATGAAAAAGAAGAAAGGACCAACCATCAGCGAGCTTGTTGAATAAGGATTTATTACCCCAACTCAAAGCGATGGTGGATTATTATTTTCCAGATGTGACCTGAGAGCAAGAAGCAAGTTCAGAAAAGGCAACTACATCAGACCTCAAGTTTAACCAATCCCTATAATCACTCATGATGAAGATAGTGCCAAACAAGAAAAATTGTTCTTAGAAGCTGAAAAGGTAATTAGTAAATTTGGCAAAATGAAGGAAGCTTTAGCACTATCATGTGAAGAAATTTCCCAGCTTAAGACCGAGAAATCTCTTCTAAAATCTGAACTTACCCTCCTTAAGGAGCAGATAAAGAGCATGACTCCTCTTACTGTTAAAAACACTTTTCTAACGGAACATAACTCATTAATCAAAGTTCAAAACGATGAATTGGTTGCTCAAATTACTGATCTTCAAAAGATTACAAATGAGTGGTCCAATTCTCGTGTTACTATGGAAAGTATCTTTGAGTCCTAAAAAGCCTGTGGTGATAAAAGTGGCTTGGGATTCTCATCAACTAGTGACAACTTTAAGTGTGAGGTCTGTGCTGAAAGAGAGAGTGAATTTACAACTCAGCAAACTCATGAAATTCCCAAGGAGAAACATTCTATTTCAATGGGTAAAGGACAGGAAAAAGTCAAAAGACAAACATTCCATTATGTCTATCCAACGAAACAATTTAGGAAAGCTGAGGAGAAGGAAGTAGCTACAGATGAACCATCTCCTAGCAAAATCATTCTTAAAACAAAGCGCGCTCCTTCTACTAGTGCACATTATGCGCCTGAGAGCCATGCGCCTCATCGCCATGCGCATCCTAGCCCTATGCGCCCTACTAGAAAAAGCGCTCCAAAATTTCAAAAGAAAGATTTTGTTAAGGCTGGCTCATCTGACCTAAAGAATAATGCTATCCCAAAGAAAAGTAAAGAGTCTGTAAAAACTCATGTGATTGGTGGCTTTCATCATTGCTCTATTTATGATTGTTTTGGACACAAGGCCGTGGAATGCCTTTTGAGATTTACTCCCAATACCAAAGGACTTAAAAATCCTGAGGTCAAGAAAGAGTGGGTCGTCAAAAGTTGCTAACTCTAGGACCCAAAAGGAATAAAGGGGACCTGCTTAAATGTCTATATTTCAGGTTCTTTGCTTCATGGCTGGATCTTCTAAAGCTAGAACGTATGAATGGATTCTCGACCGTGGGTGCTCACGACACATGACTGGAGATGAATCCTTACTTGAATATGTTCATGAAGAAAGAGGCCCCTCATTTACATTTGGTGATAATAACAAAGGTCAAGTTGTTTCATATGGAAAGCTCAAGAAAGACAAAGTGTGCATTGAAATAGTCTCTCTCGTCGAAGGACTCAAGCATAACTTATTATCCATATCTCAATTTTACGATAAAGGATTAAAATGCCATTTCACTTCAACGCAATGTCTTATCAAGAATGGCAAAACTGGAGCTATACTACTCACGGGATATCGTAAGACAAATATTTATATTATTGATTTCCATAGTATGAACTCTAGTACTAATATTTGTTTTGTAGCGAAAAGTGTGAGCGAAAATATTTGGCTATGGCACAAGCGCATGAGTCACTTGAACTTCAAATGTCTATCAAAACTCAGCAGGGATAATCTTGTCAAAGGACTTCCCAAGGTTGTTGATCATCATGACAACAAATGTGCAGCTTATCAACTAGGCAAACAATCAAAGCAGTCTTTCTCCAGCAAGACACATCCCTCAACTTCAAAATGTTTGCAACTGCTGCACATTGATCTATTTGGACCAGTCACCACTGTGAGCATCAAAAGAAACAAGTATACTTTAGTTGTGGTGGATGATTATTCAAGATACACATGGGTGGAAATGATGATCTCGAAAGACGATTGTTATGACATTCTTACCACTCTATTCAGACTGCTCCAAACCCAAAAAGAAGATAACATCGTTAATGTTCGATCCGACAATGGAACATAATTAAAAAACAACGGTGTTGCTGTAAGGATCCCGTCCTCGGGGGCGAAACGAGCAAGGTTCGCACGAGGACAAAATGCCAAACACGGGAACCGGTCAAATTTAACGGAGTCGCCACATTTTGTTAATTTTAAACCCAACAAAATGACAAAGGTTTGAGTTCAAAGGTTCGGAGGTCAGGTTACAACTTGGAGGAGTTTTTACGTCCTCTCAAGTTGCCTCGGACAAAGCCGAGTCTCCCTAGGTTAGTTAAAATGTGCATATGTGTGTGTGTGTATTTAACGGAAAGATTATGTCATTGATTTTATTTGAGAAAACTTGACTGAAAAGGGGGCCTTGAGTGATAAGATAAAGGCCAGAGGGCAAAACAGACAATTTTGCCCTCCTACCTAAAGTAGCCGTACGGCTGGAGGAGGCGATCCTGGGGTTTTACAGTTTGCTCATGAACAGTCCAGTTCAAAACAGAAACAGGGTATTCTGTCTGAAGCTGGACAAACTATTTGTGATCCCGGTTTGCAAGAAATCATTTTACAAGTTTTATAACATCATTACTATGCTAAATGATCATCACTTGGTCCCCAAAAACAAGTATTTGGGTGTGATCATGAGCAATCATAGGAGAAAATCAAGAAAGTTGATGAATGTCCCCTTTGGACCCAAGTTGGTCATTTGGTGAATAAAGATTGGAACTTTATCACCAAGATGACATTTTATGACTTAAAATCCTTTCAAGAGTCAAAATAACACATAAAGATTGAATCTTTATGACCCAAAAGTGGGATTTTGAGGCTAAACCAAAGAGGAAAGTGATGAACACTAAGGTTTCATCATCCTCATGATTATCATGGCCAAATAAGCATACCATTTACATGAATAAGGAATATAAATGACAATCAACAAGTCTATGAGTGTCTAGGTTTAGAACCTCTTCATACAAGGTATGGAGGTCACCTTTGAACTTCTCATAGCTTGGACAAGATAGTAATGTTATAGATAGATATATATAGTGCTTGATAATGGACAAGTCTTGCAAGAAACAAAAGGTGCTTGAAATGGACAAGTCTTTGCATGAATGAAGAATAAATATATGTATAACCAAGATATAAGAAAGAAAATAGGAGTAAGATGAAGAGAAAGGAGGGGGAGGTGGCTTTACCTATGATGGTTAAGGCCAATCTTCCTTTCTTCTCTCCTTTTTTGTATGTGATCACTCTCACTCTTTCTCTGTGGCAATTCCAGCAGAGTGACCTCTCTAAGGTGTATTTCTCCCCCCCCCTTAAATGATCAGCAAGGGGTTCTATTAATAGGGACCGAGGGCGCCCAAACCAGCCGTACGGCTAGGCCCCTCTAGTCCCCAAATCATCCGTACGGCTCAGCCTGGCGAGCTTCTGGATTTTTCCAATTTTATACTAGAGTAGTCCTGGAATTTATAGTTTATCCTAGGGAGGTCCTGGTGTCACGACCCGAAATCTAGGCTCTATTTTATTAGTAATAAATAATTATTATTTATTTATTTGCTTATTTATTTATTTAAATTATTATTTAATTAATAATTTATGTGTGCATTTTATGCGTTATATTAATTTATGCCTAGCATTTTATTTGGGCCATTTGTGCTAGTGTAGAAGAGTTGAGTCTTATTTGTTAGTGGGGAGTTTATTGGTAAAGGGGGTAGTAGGGGAGGGGTCTTAGTGTAACATTTCAAATAATTCTCCCTACTCCCCTCTCTTTTCCCTCACCTCCCTACTCTTTCACCCTCACCTTCTCCCTCACTCCCAGCATATCTCTCTCTCTTTCCATGGAATTTGGGTAAGTTTTCTTCTCTACCTTCTCTCTTCATTTTCTTCATCTTCCTCTCATAATCTCTCATTTCTCATAACATGAATCTTGTTTAGATCGTCGATAGGATCGTAGGAGGCCAAAAAATATTTGAAATCCATCAACTTTGAGAAAATCCGGGTAAGTTGCTTTTCCCCCATTTATGCTAAAAATGTTCATCCTATGCTTAGATGATACTATGATTACCATTTATTGCTTCTTTGGTTGATTTTGAGATGATTTACATTTTTATTCATTTTTGTGAAATTTGGTATTTGAATCTTGTGTTGGGTTTCTAGATGTTGTTATTTAGCCCCTTTGCAAGTCTATAAGTTGTTTTGGTTCATAGTTGTGTATATTGTAAGTCTTGGTTCCAAGTATTTGTGAAATGGTGAAGATTTGGGTTTGGTTTGAGTTTTGGATTGAAAATGGTAGAAACCCAGAATTTTGGCCGGAATTTGCCTTTCCGGGCAAGGAGGCGCGCGCACCCTCCCATAGGAGGCGCGCGCACCCTTATGCCCCTCTTGAACAAAAACCTCCTGTTGGATGGAGGCGCGCGCACCCTCCCATAGGAGGCGCGCGCACCCTCTCCTCCTCCAAACTTGATTTTCCTTCTGATCAAAGGAGGCGCGCGCACCCTCTCCCCTGGTGTGAAATTTATTTCCTTTTTGTCCAATCTTTCGAGAGCCATATCTCCCTCATCCGGACTCCATTTTAGGTGTATAAATTATCGTTTTAAAGCTCTCCTTGAGCTCTTCGAGATGAGTGAGTATTTTTGGTTGTGTTCTTGAGTTAACTGGATCCTTTGTGATTGAACGTGATATGGGAATTGTGTTATCATGGTTGAGTTTATTGGAACACCTTACTGGTGTGTTGTTGGTTCATTTCATCCTGTTAGTGATCACTTTGTATGGTTCCCTACTTTAGAACCCTAAGTTGTTTAATTAAGCTAGTATTTATTACTTGGCATTTATTTGAAAGTCCAACTGGTATTTGTGGTTGTGTCGGGCGATGTGAGATATTGTGATGGCACCGGCCAAGTCCATTATGGTGTCGACCATTATTTTGCCCTTATTTTCCTCTTCCAGATCGGCCTTGGTTGAGACGTTTGGAGCATGACTTTGTGGCATGGCTCACGCCCTTTGTGGTACATTACTTTGTTATTGGTTCCGGTACCGGGGATTTCTCTTCGGCTTTCATGCTATTATGAAGATGATGATTTGTTGATTATTGAAGCTGCGCAGCGACCTTTATTTGGTTCTATCAGTTGGAAAACCTTGGCTATATCCTTTGTTATGTGTTTATTTCCGCTGCTATCTAACATATGATAATTTCTATGTGTTATGTGATTTATTATTGATTATTGCATCATAGCATGTCATGTAGTTGCATTAGTAACTTATTGAGATTTATCTCACCCCCTTTCTTTTTATCTTTGTTTTTCCTTAACCCCCCCCCCCAGGTGGAAAGGATTAGACTCGCTGATCACGAGACAGGACGTCGAGTGGGTTCGAGCTTTTGGGGCAGGTTGATATTGGTGGGTTTACATTATATAAGTGTGTAACCTTTTTGGGATATTCGTACCAAACATTGACGTCATTAGGATTTGTATATTTTATAACTTTGGCGTGTAAGCTTATGGAGTTTATACTAGTTTTATTTTGTTGTTGTTATATTGTTTTCCAAAACTTTGTGTTATCCTCTTTTGGTATAAAAGGAAATTTTTATATCCATTATTTTAGAGTTTATTGTTTAAGTCGACGTCCAGCTCGCGATCTCGGGCCCGCGGAGTTCGGGGTCGCGACACCTGGCCTATCAGCTTATCCCTGAAACGGTGCTAAGGCTACCTCTAAGATAGGTCGGTTTCAGATTGGGGTACTTACAGAGCCCCTCGGCAACGTCGCTTCGAAGGAGCGGGGTTGTCGATAAAAATAAGCATCCCAATCTGACGGGACGACGGCTTTAACCGATTTTGGTTGCATGGCTGGTCCTAGTGGTGTAGGATTCCTACGTATCCCGTTCGCGGGGAATCAAGCCTAACGTAGTTCGGGGTGAGAGATTTAAGGTTACTCAAACCTATAGACGACCGTTGAGGAAACTCGGGCATGACACCAAGGGGTCAGAGGCGAAGGTTCGGGCATGACACCAAGGGGTCAGAGGCGAGACATTTGGGCATGACACCAAGGGGTCAGAGGCTAAGGCATTTGGGCATGACACCAAAGGGTCAGAGGCGAAGGCATTTGGGCATGACACCAAGGGGTCAGAGGCGAGACATTTGGGCATGACACCAAGGGGTCAGAGGCTAAGGCATTTGGGCATGACACCTAGGGGTCAGAGGCGAGACATGGTCAACTTGGCTCTATGGGAGAGGGTTGACTTGCTGGGGATATGGTTAAATTGACTCACACGGGACAGATTTTTACTGGGCACATGTCGGGGACGGCCTATGGTGACTATTCCAAGTCATAGTTAATGGGCTTACGTCAGGGACGGCCATGACAAATTTTTAACTGGGCTTACGTCAGGGACGGACAATTTTGGACATTTAAGTGGGCTTACGTCAGGGACGGCCAATGATGACTTTTTAACTGGGCTTACGTCAGGGACGGCCAATTTTGGACATTTAACTGGGCTTACGTCAGGGACGGCCAATGATGACTTTTTAACTGGGCATACGTCAGGGACGGCCAATTTTGGACATTTAACTGGGCTTATGTCCCAGGGACGGCCAATTTTGGACATTTAACTGGGCTTACGTCAGGGACGGCCAATGATGACTTTTTAACTGGGCTTACGTCAGGGACGGCCAAATAAGTACTAGGCAAAAGACCGTTTCCAAATTTTAACTTTTAACTGGGCTTACGTCGAGGATGGCCATAATTTATTTCACAAAGCTGGGCTTACGTCGCGGACTGCCGGATTTTTGTCTCAGAGGGTCGCTCGGGGGACCTATATTTTTATCTCAAAATGGGTCACTCGGAGGACCTATACTTTTCTCAAAATGGTCACTCGGGGGACCTAAACTTTTCTCAAGATGGTCACTCGGGGGACCTAAACTTTTCTCAAGATGGTCACTCGGGGGACCTAAACTTGTCTCAAAATGGTCACTCGGGGGACCTAGACTTTTCTCAAAATGGTCACTCGGGGGACCTAAACTTTTCTCAAAATGGTCACTCGGGGGACCTAGACTTGTCTCAAAATGGGTCACTCGGGGGACCTAGACTTGTCTCAAAATGGTCACTCGGGGGACCTAGACTTTTCTCAAAATGGTCACTCAGGGGACCTAAACGTTTCTCAAAATGGGTCACTCGGGGGACCTAAATTTTTCTCAAAATGGTCACTCAGGGGACCTGATTTTTTTTTCAAAATGGGTCACTCAGGGGACCTAAGTTTCTCAAAATGGGTCACTCGGGGGACCTAAATATTCTCAGAATGGTCACTCAGGGGACCTAAGTTTTGTCTTGAAAGGGGTCGCTCGGGGGACCTACATGTTTTCAGAAGGGGCTTGACTCTTACTTGGTTAACCGGGTCAACATGGGTTTACGTCTAGGACGGCCAATTTTATTTCACAAAGCTGGGCTTACGTCGCTAGGACTGCAAGATTTTTGATTTCACAAAGCTGGGCTTACGTCGCTAGGACTGCCGGAAGTTTGATTTCACAAAGCTGGGCTTACGTCGCTAGGACTACCGGAAGTTTGATTTCACAAAGCTGGGCTTACGTCGCTAGGACTGCCGGAAGTTTGATTTCACAAAGATGGGCTTACGTCGCTAGGACTGCCGGATTTTTGATTTCACAAAGCTGGGCTTACGTCGCTAGGACTGCCGGATTTTTGATTTCACAAAGCTGGGCTTACGTCGCTAGGACTGTCGGAAGTTTGATTTCACAAAGCTGGGCTTACGTCGCTAGGACTGTCGGATTTTTGATTTCACAAAGCTGGGCTTACATCGCTAGGACGCCGGAGTTTGATTTCACAAAGCTGGGCTTACGTCGCTAGGACTGCCGGATTTTTGTTTTCACAAAGCTGGGCTTACGTCGCTAGGACTGCCGGAAGTTTGATTTCACAAAGCTGGGCTTACGTCGCTAGGACTGCCGGAAGTTTGATTTCAAAAGCTGGGCTTACGTCGCTAGGACTGCCGGATTTTTGGGAACCTAAAATTTTTAGGTTCGATTCAAGTTGCATGAGCCAAGGAGGGCATTTCCAGATTCTGGGAAATCTTGTTCAAGGTGCGAGGGGCACAAGGGTAATTTTAGGCTGAGATTTTTCCTCGCCCAAACCATCCGTACGGATGTGGAGGTCATCTCTTTCTTTTTCAAAACACGGCAGCCATACGGATGGTCTCACCTATTTTTCAAAATTCAGTCGAAAGAACTGAAAGGAGACAGGCGAAATTGAGAGGGAGACTCTACCAACTCGCAAATTTTCTTGCTCTAATTGTTCAAGGATCAACCATGGCGGGTCGGGCACGCGCGGGCTACCCTAGAGGGGCAAAGAAGAGGCTAGACATGGCTCGAAATTTTCGAGGCTACACTGTTAATCTTCGGGATGAGGGAGCGAGTTTCTACAAATCTCCCACCGTTCACTTGTGCCATGGTGACGGGGTAAGATGTCACGACCCGAAATATAGGCTCTATTTTATTAGTAACTAAATGATTTTTATTTATTTAATTGCTTGTTTATTTATTTAAATTATTATTTATTTAAATATCTATGTGTGCAATTTATGTGTCATAATAATTTGTACCTAGCATTTTACTTGAGCTATTTGGGGCTAGTGTAGAAGTGTTGGGTCTTAATTGTTAGTATGGAGTTGTGTGTGTGTGTAGTGTGAGAGAGGGGGCCTAAGTGTAAGTTTTTAAAATAATTTCCCTACTCCCTCCCTATTCCCCTCACCTCCCTCACCTTCTCCCTCACTCTCTCCATTCCTCTCCCAGCATTTCTCTCTCTCTTCAAAGTAGAAAAGGGTAAGTTTCTTCCTCTTCCTTCTCTCTTCATTTACTCCTTCTTCCTCTCATTATTATTCATTTCTTAAAACGTGAACATTGTTTAGATCGTCGATAGGATCGCGTAGAATCAAAAAGATTTGAAATCCATCAACTTTGAGAATTTACAAGTAAGTTAATTTTCCCACATTTTGACGCTAAATTGTTCATATCATGTTTAAATGATGTTAAGGTGTTATATTGGAAGTTTGGATGAGTTTAGAATTTATTTGGAATTTATTTGGGTTTTTGATAAAAAATGGTGAAATCTTGAATGTTGGGTTTGATTCTTGATTTTGGTTGTTAAATGTTGTTGTTTGAGTCTTTTTAGACTTATGAGTTGTTTTGGTACATTAGTATACCAGTAGGAATGTTTGATTTTGGGTTGAAATGTGTTTGGGTTTGAAAAATGGAAGAACCCATGTTGTTCTTCCCAATTTCCAGAAATCCAGAAGGTTGGGCGGCCGCACAAAATTTCCTGGGCGACCGCACAACATTCTGAAAGCTTTTGTTCTTGTTTTGAAGGATTTTGGGCGACCGCACAGTCCCTTCTGGGCGGCCGCACAGTTCTCTGAAAACTTACATTTTGTTAATTTGTGTGATTGAAGAACGTGTTTTGGTCTAAGTCTTGGGTGTTCTTCTAGTTGACCTTAGTGAACATTGTAGTACACGTTAGTGATAGAATTGGGTCCTTTGTGATCAAGTTTGTGTTTGAAATTCATTAATCGATAATTGGGACTTTGAAGCACCTTTATTGTGTATTGTTGGTTCATTTCATCTTCTTGGTGACTTCTTGGTATGGTTCCTTACTTTGGAAACCTAAGTTGTTTAATTAAGCTAGTATTTATTACTTAGCATTTATTTGAAAGTCCAGCTGGTATTTGTGGTTGTGTCGGGCGATGTGAGATATTGTGATGGCACCGGCCAAGTCCATTATGGTGTCGACCATTGTTTTGCCCTTATTTTCCTCTTCCAGATTGGCCTTGGTTGAGACGTTTGGAGCATGACTTTGTGGCATGGCTCCCGCCCTTTGTGGCACATTATTTTGTTATTGGTTCCGGTACAGGGGTTTTCTCTTCGGCTTTCATGCTATTATGAAGATGATGATTGGTTGATTATTGAAGCTGCGCAGCGATCCTTTATTTGGATGTTCCGGTTTGGAAAACCTTGGCTATATCCTTTGTTATGTGTTTATTTCCGCTGCTATCTGTTATGTGATAAATGCTATGTGCTATGTGATATTTATTATTGCTTATCGCTTCGTGCATCATAGCATGTCATGTAGTTGCATTAGTAACTTATTGAGATTTATCTCACCCCCTTTTCTTTTATCTTTGTTTTTCCTTAACCCCCCCCCCCAGGTGCTAAGGATTAGTCTCGCTGATCACGAGAAAGGGGACGTCGAGTGTGGATCCATTCTTTTGGGGAAGGTTGTTATAGGTTGGTTTACATTATGTAAATGTGTAACCTTTTTGGGGTAGTTGTACCAAACAATGACGTCGTTAAGAATTGTATATTTATATTTTGTTGGGCATAAACTTGTGGAAGTTTATGATAGTTGTATTTGGTTTTTATTAAACTTGGTTTTGTAAAACTTTGGATTATCACCTTTTGGTATTAAATGGAATTTTTAACCTTGGTATTTCATAGTTTTGGTTTTAGAGTCGACGTCCAGATCGCGGTCTCGGGCCCGCGGGGTCCGGGGTCACGACAGTTGGTATCAGAGCTATAGCATTAGCTCTAAGTATAAGTCTAGGTGGATTAGTATGACCTAGGTGGGTAGTAGTGTGCGGAGTGATTAACGGTTGATGTCTTATGCAGGTAATTACTCGCAATGTCTGGAAGAAGAAACAGAGGAGGTACTAGTGGTGCACAGAATCAGAATGATACAAGAGAAGAAGCCCGTGCCATGTTTCAAGGCATGTTCGAGGCGGCCATGAAGGCCATACATGATCAAGGTCCGAGGGTAGAACAAGCACCACCCCGCTATGGTTTGGAGCAATTCTTGAAGTTGAAACCGGTTGAATTCAATGGGGAGCCCAATGTTCGGAAAGCTGAGTTGTGGATTGAGTCGATGGAGAAGATTTATGAGGTGTTTGGGTGCACGGATGAGGACAAGGTCCGGTTCGCGGCTTATAAGCTTGTGGGAGCCGCCGAGCATTGGTGGAAGGGTGTCAAAGCTACTTGGGATGATACTCACACGGTGTATGCGTGGGAGTTGTTCATGCGCAAATTCAAGGAGCATTTCATTCCGGTTTTTGATCAAAACCGAAAGGAGATCGAGCTACTCAACTTGGAGCAAGGTGTGTTGTCTATAGCACAATACTCGGCTAAGTTCATAGAATTCGCCCGGTATTGCGACTATTTGGTGAGGACCGAGGAACAAAAGGCTATGAGATTCATTCGGGGATTGAAGACCTCCATCTGTACTCAACTTATTGCTCAACGGATTGTGACTTTCCAAGATGCGGTGGACCGAGCCTATTTGATAGAGCAAGATATTGGGGAGCATAAAAGGAAGACCGAGGTAGCCAACCCGAGTAAGAAAGGAGCGCATCACAACCTAGGATTGATAACCGAGGTAACTTTGGGGGACAATCTCAGTCCCGGGGGCAACAAAACCCAAGGAACCCGGGTACTACTTCCGGGAACCAAGGGAGCCAAATTAGGAGGCTTTGTTCGTATTGTCAAAAGGAAGGTCATTCTGAAGACCGTTGTTGGAAGAAACAGGGAAGGTGTACCAATTGTGGTCAAATGGGTCATTTTGCAAGGGATTGTCCGAGGAATAGAATTCAACCATCGGGGGTAGGAGCTGGGGCTCCTCAGGGTCAGAAAAGGGACGCTACGGGAAAGCCCAAGGTCCAAGGGAAAGTGTTTGCAATGAATCAACAACAAGCTACCGATGATCCAACCGTTATTGGAGGTATTGTTTCTGTGTCTAATGTGAGCGCACGAGTGTTAGTAGATCCAGGATCATCTCATTCATACATTTCTGTGCAATTTTCTTCCATGTTAAATGCTGCATTCGAGTCTTTACCGTATGTGCTAGAGGTGTCGACCCCTATAGGAGAATGCTTGAATTCTGATCGAGTCTTTCGTGCTTGTGACGTGGTTATTTGTGGTCGAGTCCTTTGTGCGGATTTGGTAGTTCTTCCTATCCAAGACTTTGATGTCATTTTGGGTATGGATTGGTTGAGCAAGTTTCATGCTTCCGTTGATTGCCGTAAGAAAACTGTTACTTTTTCTATTCCCGATGTGCCTAAATTTGTGTTTGAGGCTAGTCCTCTGAGTAGAAAGGTTCGCTTAATTTCTTTTATGAAAGCGAGAAAATTATTGCATAGCGGTTGTGAAGGGTATTTGGCTAGTGTTCTTGATACTAGGAAAGAATCCCCTAGTTTGGATAGTGTTCGGGTAGTTCGGGAATTTCCCGATGTTTTCTCTACCGAGTATGATATGCCTCCCGATCGTGAGATTGAGTTTTGTATAGATCTTTTGCCGGGTACGGCTCCAATTTCGAAAGCACCTTATAGGTTAGCTCCCGCAGAGTTGAAAGAATTAAAGGTTCAGTTGCAGGAGTTGCTTGATCGAGGGTTTATCCGCCCTAGTGTATCCCCATGGGGAGCACCGGTTTTATTTGTGCGAAAGAAAGACGGTTCCTTGAGATTGTGTATCGACTACCGGAAGTTAAATCAGGTTACGGTGAAGAACAAGTATCCTCTACCGCATATCGATGATTTGTTTGATCAGCTTCAAGGGTCCGTGGTTTTCTCTAAGCTTGATTTGAGGAGTGGGTACCATCAGTTGAAGGTTCGATCGGAGGATATTCCGAAGACTGCTTTTCGCACTCGTTATGGTCATTATGAGTTCTTGGTAATGCCGTTTGGGTTGACTAACGCGCCGGCCGTGTTTATGGATTTGATGAACCGTGTTTTCCATCCTTATCTCGATTCGTTCGTGGTGGTTTTTATTGATGATATACTCGTCTACTCTAAATCTCGAGAGGAGCACGAGCAACATTTGAGGACAGTTTTATCCGTTCTTGCGAGGGAGAAATTATTTGCGAAGTTCAGTAAATGCGAATTTTGGCTCGAGAAGGTGTCATTTCTGGGCCATGTGATTTCTAAAGATGGGATTTCGGTGGATCCGTCAAAAATAGAGGCTATAGTGGATTGGAAGAGACCCGAATCAGTGACAGAGATTAGAAGCTTTCTTGGTTTAGCCGGTTATTACCGAAGATTTATTGAAGGGTTTTCGAGGATTGCTACTCCGATGACGCAGTTGACCCGGAAGAATGTTCCGTTTGTGTGGACCGAGAAATGTGACAAGAGTTTCGAGGAATTGAAGAAGAGGTTGACTACCGCACCGATCTTGACTTTGCCTAATGGGAGCGATGGCCTAGTGATTTACAGTGATGCTTCGAAAGAGGGTTTGGGTTGTGTGTTGATGCAGAATGGGAAAGTAATTGCGTATGCTTCGAGGAAGTTGACCCCGAGTGAGCAGAATTACCCGACTCATGATATGGAATTAGCGGCTATTGTCTTTGCGTTGCATAAATGGAAGCATTATCTTTATGGAGCGAAGTTTGAGATTTTTACGGATCACAAGAGTTTGAAGTACCTTTTCTCCCAGAAAGAGTTGAATAATAGACAGCGCCGATGGATGGAATTGTTGAAGGATTACGATTGTACGATTTCTTATCATCCGGGGAAGGCGAATGTGGTAGCCGATGCGATTAGTAGAAAATCTTATGTGGCTTCGATGATGGTTCGTGAATGGAAAATGCTTGAGGATGTTCGAGATTGGTCTCCTCGTGAATCGAGACGTGGGGCTATTTTTGCGAATATTAGGGTGTCTCCGACCCTAAATCAAAGGATAAAGGAAGCTCAGAAAGAAGATCCCGAGTTGGTGAAGATAATGGGTAAATTGAAGGAAAAGAACTTCGAGGATTTTTCATTGAGTTCGAGTGGAGTGTTGACTTTCCGTGGTCGTTTGTGTGTTCCGGATGTTGATGGAATTAAATAGAGAGTTCTTGATGAGGGTCACAAATCGAGGTATACTATTCATCCGGGCAGTACGAAGATGTATCAGGACTTGAAGCAACAATTTTGGTGGATTAATATGAAAAGGGAAATAGCCGAGTTCGTATCGAGGTGTTTAACGTGTCAGCAGGTCAAAGGCGAGCATCAGAGACCCGCGGGATTACTTCAGCCGTTAGAGATTCCCGAGTGGAAATGGGAGCATGTGACTATGGATTTCGTTACGGGACTACCTCGTACCCGTAGGAAGTATGACAGTGTTTGGGTAATAGTGGATAGATTGACCAAGAGTGCCCATTTCTTGCCTATTGACATCAGATATTCGATGGAGAAGCTTGCGACCCTTTATATTGATGAGATTGTTAGATTGCATGGGGTTCCGGTTAGCATTGTGTCAGATCGAGACCCGAGGTTTACTTCTAGATTCTGGAAGGCGTTTCAGGAAGCTTTGGGTACAGATTTGCGATTCAGTACGGCTTTTCATCCTCAGACCGATGGTCAATCCGAGAGGACTATTCAGAATCTTGAGGATATGCTGCGAGCTTGTGCGATAGACTTTTCCGATTCTTGGGATTCGCACCTACCGTTAGTGGAGTTCTCTTACAACAACAGTTATCAGGCTAGTATCGAGATGGCACCGTTTGAGGCCTTGTATGGAAGAAAGTGTAGATCGCCTATTTGTTGGGATGAGGTCGGTGAAGCGAAAGTTGTGGGTATTGATTTGCTTCGGGATTCAGTTGAAAGGGTTAGAGTTATCCGGGATCGATTGAAGACAGCCCAGAGCCGACATAAGAGCTATGCAGATAACCGAAGGCGAGATCTTAGTTTTCAGATTGGTGATTTGGTATTCTTGAAAGTGTCTCCGAAGGTGGGTATTCGTAGGTTTGGGAAGAAAGGCAAATTGGCTCCGAGGTTTATTGGTCCGTTTGAGATTTTGGGAAAGGTTGGACTTCTAGCGTATCGTCTTGCGTTACCGTCATCTTTGGATCGGTTGCACAACGTTTTCCACGTTTCTATGCTTCGGAAGTATGTTCATGATCCGTCTCACGTGTTACCGAGGATACCGGAGGATATTGAGCCCGATATGACTTATGAGGAACGACCGGTTCGGATCTTAGATTCCAAAGTCCAAGAGTTGAGGAGCAAAAGTATTTCATTGGTTCGAGTTCTGTGGAGGAATCATAACATCGAGGAGTCGACGTGGGAGCTCCGAGATGAGATCGAGAGGAAATTTCCGTGGCTTTTCGTTTAAGGTGAGTCTCGTTAAAATTCTGGTCGAATTTTCTTTAAGGGGGAGTGAATGTCACGACCCGAAATATAGGCTCTATTTTATTAGTAACTAAATGATTTTTATTTATTTAATTGCTTGTTTATTTATTTAAATTATTATTTATTTAAATATCTATGTGTGCAATTTATGTGTCATAATAATTTGTGCCTAGCATTTTACTTGAGCTATTTGGGGCTAGTGTAGAAGTGTTGGGTCTTAATTGTTAGTATGGAGTAGTGTGTGTGTGTAGTGTGAGAGAGGGGGCCTAAGTGTAAGTTTTTAAAATAATTTCCCTACTCCCTCCCTATTCCCCTCACCTCCCTCACCTTCTCCCTCACTCTCTCCATTCCTCTCCCAGCATTTCTCTCTCTCTTCAAAGTAGAAAAGGGTAAGTTTCTTCCTCTTCCTTCTCTCTTCATTTACTCCTTCCTCTCATTATTATTCATTTCTTAAAACGTGAACATTGTTTAGATCGTCGATAGGATCGCGTAGAATCAAAAAGATTTGAAATCCATCAACTTTGAGAATTTGCAAGTAAGTTACTTTTCCCCCATTTTGACGCTAAATTGTTCATATCATGTTTAAATGATGTTAAGGTGTTATATTGGAAGTTTGGATGAGTTTAGAATTTATTTGGAATTTATTTGGGTTTTTGATCAAAAATGGTGAAATCTTGAATGTTGGGTTTGATTCTTGATTTTGGTTGTTAAATGTTGTTGTTTGAGTCTTTTTAGACTTATGAGTTGTTTTGGTACATTAGTATACCAGTAGGAATGTTTGATTTTGGGTTGAAATGTGTTTGGGTTTGAAAAATGGAAGAACCCATGTTGTTCTTCCCAATTTCAAGAAATCCAGAAGGTTGGGCGGCCGCACAAAATATCCTGGGCGACCGCACAACATTCTGAAAGCTTTTGTTCTTGTTTTGAAGGATTTTGGGCGACCGCACAGTCCCTTCTGGGCGGCCGCACAGTTCTCTGAAAACTTACATTTTGTTAATTTGTGTGATTGAAGAACGTGTTTTGGTCTAAGTCTTGGGTGTTCTTCTAGTTGACCTTAGTGAACATTGTAGTACACGTTAGTGATAGAATTGGGTCCTTTGTGATCAAGTTTGTGTTTGAAATTCATTAATCGATAATTGGGACTTTGAAGCACCTTTATTGTGTATTGTTGGTTCATTTCATCTTCTTGGTGACTTCTTGGTATGGTTCCTTACTTTGGAAACCTAAGTTGTTTAATTAAGCTAGTATTTATTACTTAGCATTTATTTGAAAGTCCAGCTGGTATTTGTGGTTGTGTCGGGCGATGTGAGATATTGTGATGGCACCGGCCAAGTCCATTATGGTGTCGACCATTGTTTTGCCCTTATTTTCCTCTTCCAGATTGGCCTTGGTTGAGACGTTTGGAGCATGACTTTGTGGCATGGCTCCCGCCCTTTGTGGCACATTATTTTGTTATTGGTTCCGGTACCGGGGTTTTCTCTTCGGCTTTCATGCTATTATGAAGATGCTGATTGGTTGATTATTGAAGCTGCGCAGCGATCCTTTATTTGGATGTTCCGGTTTGGAAAACCTTGGCTATATCCTTTGTTATGTGTTTATTTCCGCTGCTATCTGTTATGTGATAAATGCTATGTGCTATGTGATATTTATTATTGCTTATCGCTTCGTGCATCATAGCATGTCATGTAGTTGCATTAGTAACTTATTGAGATTTATCTCACCCCCTTTTCTTTTATCTTTGTTTTTCCTTAACCCCCCCCCCAGGTGCTAAGGATTAGTCTCGCTGATCACGAGAAAGGGGACGTCGAGTGTGGATCCATTCTTTTGGGGAAGGTTGTTATAGGTTGGTTTACATTATGTAAATGTGTAACCTTTTTGGGGTAGTTGTACCAAACAATGACGTCGTTAAGAATTGTATATTTATATTTTGTTGGGCATAAACTTGTGGAAGTTTATGATAGTTGTATTTGGTTTTTATTAAACTTGGTTTTGTAAAACTTTGGATTATCACCTTTTGGTATTAAATGGAATTTTTAACCTTGGTATTTCATAGTTTTGGTTTTAGAGTCGACGTCCAGATCGCGGTCTCGGGCCCGCGGGGTCCGGGGTCGCGACATAAGAATTCTTAAGCTCTTCCCACTCAGATTTGGGTCTTGTATGTCTCTCCTAGGCTTAGGGTTCTTGTCCATGCCATTTGAGATTTTTGCATTTCTTGGCACAATTTCGTGAAATTGACCTCATTTTTGTGTCATTGGGACCATTTGGGATGTGGGTATGTGCTCGTAGCCTCATTTGAACATGCCTAGCTATACTCCCCAAAATCAAAGTATGTTGCCCGCGGCCTATGCATAAACTACTTGTACCTTAGGCTTGACTAGTCATTTTGGCGCAACTAGGTGCATGCTAGCATCTTCTAGGGCAAGTTGTTGCATGTTCGTGGGACGGGCATATGATTGTTGAGACCAAAGTGATAATTTCTCCGAATATGACCCTTGAAAATGACTTACGCATTGTTAAAGGGGACGGAAACTTTTCTCCAAAAATGGCCCTTAAAATGACTTATGCAATTTTAAAGGGGACGGGAAAATCTTCTCCAAAAATGGCCCTTAAAATGACTTATGCAATTTTAAAGGGGACCGAAAACTTTCTCCTATTTGTTATTCTTTTCCTTATGCAATCATTACGAGCATTGGTATCTGTAAACTATGTTATTCATACCTTTGCTGTGTTTACCTGCAGGGCGGTGATCCCAAATCTCGAGGGTTGCCGGATGCTTGCTTCTCTTTGTGGGAAGCCATGCCTGAGTCCGTTGACGGTATCCCTGGTCCAAGGGAGTGGGTGGCATGCATAGGATTGGTGTCCTACATCGAGGCCGTGGACCGGTTGGTGAATACCAACAAGAGTATGGGGCTTCTCAATGCCCTTGGTGAGTACTGGTGGGATACAACCCACACTTTCCACTTGAGTTGGGGGGAGGTAACTGTGACCCCGGTTGATTTTGCTGCCATCACTGGGCTTTCCTTTGACGGACATCCAGTCGTTTGGAGGGATAGAATGTCTGAGGGAGAGGTCCAGGCACTCGTCGGATTCTCAGGCCCCACTAAGGGTTTGGGTATCCTGGTCCAGAACGTTGAGAGGGCCATTCGGGCCAACATTCCGGAGTATTGGGCGGGTCGGATCACAGCTGAGCAGCTTGGGCGCTCTTACGTGTTGCTCCTCCTTGGCAACACCATTTTTGCCAATGCTGACGCAACGTGCATGTTTCCCCTTCTTGGGTCACTCACCACTCCCGAGGCCATCAGGGATATTGCTTGGGGAGAAGCAGGTCTGGCCGAGCTGTACATGGAGCTCGATAAATATAGCCGAAGGGCGAGCAAGTCTCTGGCTTGCTTCCAATTTGTTCTCGAGGTATCCTCTGTCTTATTTGTCCCTTTACCTCATTTTTTGCACTGATGGCACATCTTATGTGTCTCCTTTCAGGCTTGGTACTACGAGGTTTTCGGTAGCTATCCGTGGAGACTGGCGTTGACCGAGACCTGGTTTTTCCGGCCATGACCTGCTGGGCTAGGGAAGCTAGGGAGAAGAAGGGACGTGTCTCTGTTCGTTATGCTGATGTGAAGGCAGTTTTGAGGGGTGTCATGCCAGCGGAGCTCAATCTTTTCCCTTGGTCTCGGTACGAGGGGCAGGAGGTGGGCTTTGACCCGAGCGAGGCTCTGAGGGTGACCCGGCAGAGGAGGCTGTTGGTGGGTTTCCTAGGGGAGGCCTTTTATTTAGGCGAGAGGGTGCTTTGGCAGCATGGATTGGGGCTCATGCAGAGGGTACCGGTGGACCCACCTGAGGCCATGTTTGTGGTTGATCGGGGAGAGGACCCGCATCTTGTGGGAGTAGATGCGATTGGTTTGATTACCGATGAGCCATACGGACGGTTCGTGGCCACGAGGCTGAGATCGCCACAGGTGGTGGCTTCTGGGGTAGCTCCTCCGGTGTGGCAGGACTACTCTTTTATCTATACCGACGGCCGGGTTCACATGGTAGCCGTGTCCGTTACCGAAGGGGGAGCCCCTGTTGAGGACATTCCTGATGACGTGGTATGCCTTCTTTCCCATTCTCGCACCCATGTCCTCACCTTTCATTCTCTTTTGCTGAACTCTCCCATTTCCATGTGCAGATTGCGGGACGAGCGTTGCTGCGGCGGCCTACCTTCATGGGGCGGGCCAAGAAGTGGTTCAAAAAGTTTACTGGTCCTTCTCGCAAGGGGACTCAGAGGGAACACGGCTTCGTGCCGGGCCGGAGTTCGGTTAGCGGTGAGGAGAGGCCTCGTAAGAGGGCGTCGAGTGTTGAGCTGCCTCCTTCCTTCGTCCGCAGTCAGTCCATGAGTGCTGTGGATACTTCCTCTCTCCGGGATTCTCTGCGGGATTCTGGTACCCATGAGATCGCTTCGGATCCTTTCGCCCATCTGACCTTGGAGTGACCTAAGACCTCTTCTGTTGACCGTTCCGGTACTGCTTCCCAATCTGCCTAGGATTCCTTGCAGCCTTCCACCAATGGGGACATGAGCTTAGCAGAATCCCTCTTCCATTTTGACCCCAACACTTATTTCACTCGGGGGCCGGGTCTGTTCGATTTACCGCCCCCTGATTCTGACCCGGATTCTGAGTAATTGTACCTGTCTTTGAACAATTTTCTTTTTGTATTTGTCTTATTTTTGCAAAACAATATGTCATAAAAACTTGTTGCTTTATTAAGTTTAAACCCCTTGTAAATTCGTTTTACGCCTGGCTTAGGTCTCGTGAAGACTTATGCTTTCGATGTTGTGACCCGGAACGTGTTTAGACTCAGTTATGTGCATCTGGGACATACCATGGTAGGGTTTGACAAGTGAAAGTGAGTCTCACTTGCAGGCAGTTTGGTATGGGCTGCTGACACGAAAATTTTCACAAGGACAAACCATCCGTACGGTTGACACAGAAGGCTGACCCTTTCGACCCAATTTTCTGGGTGTTCCAAGGGAATTTTGACAGATGAGAAGGTTTATTTGACTTAGACTGATTTACTCAAAGCATGACTTTTCGTCGGTCTTTCCATTGCGCGATTACGGCTGGTCAGCCCCAGTGTAATGTCTTGCCGGATACTAATCCTCGGGTTTCTCGACCGTGGTTTGGCAGCCCCAATGTTTCACCTTTCTGGGAATCACTCTTCGGGTTTCTCTCCCTTGATTGTCCAACCATAGCACTTTCCTTCTTTCCAAGTTTTCTCTACCCTCCCTCTTTAAGAGTGGCCTAGTTGACTCTTGACATGGACAGAAGTAAAGTTAACTTTGACACAGATAAGAGCATATCACACTTGCTCACACGAGTAGACACACATAGGCTTTTGCGGGAGTAAGTCCCTTTTCTGAGAGGGGAAGCCTATGGACAGAAATTCACGTGTTTGGCTCTTTCCTAAGATGTGGAAAAGAAGACTTGTTGAGGCATTCGGAATCAACCTTAATTAATGTAGTCAAGATGTTTGCTTGAACGGATTTTGATTAGTATTTAGGTCAAAATTCAAGTAATTAGCCTTAGTGTGCATAACTGTCATGACCCGTTGGGATTAAGATTCGATCAATGGCAAGATCGGGAGGAGAAAGTGTTTATGGAAGGGTTGGTAATTATCTGGGGAATTGGTCATTGGTGAGACCGGGGAAAGAGAACTGGGTCCTTTGGGAGGACCAAGGTTTGGGGGATTCATTTCGTGTTATGACCGGACCCGAAGGTTGCCTACGTTCTGTAGACACCCCGCCTTGGACCGCTCACCCCGATTGCACATTTGATTTTGTGTTTCCCCCCATTTTAAGTGTTTCTCGTTAGTTTCTGTCACTTCCGTTAAGTTCCTGACTGACTTCGTTAAGTCCAGGGACTAAACTGAATGACAGGGCTGACTTTCTAGTCCATTCTGTCAAAATTGCCTTCTCTGAGTCGCGCGCCTTCGACAGGAGGAGCCAGGCGCGCGCGCCTCCCGCCCCCAAAGCAGGAAGCGCGCGCCTCTGGGCGTCAGTTACAGATTTCTGGCCAGGATTCCCTCCCTTGCTCAATTTACAAGATTTTGCCCGGGAAGGATTTCTTGGTGACTGAGTTTTGGCACCAAAAACACCCCTCTTTCACCTATAAAAACCTCTCTTTACCTCCATTTTCAAGGATCGAAAACTAGACAAAAAAAATCACTTTCTAAAGGTTCTCCAAGGATCTCATCAAGCAACACTTGAAGTTCTTCAAATTGTAGGTAAAAGTACATCTTTTCCTTTCTTTTCTACTTCATCTACTCTCTCTCTTTTACTTTAATCAAATGTGCAATCACCCAAATCATTTTGGGACATGACTCTCATGATCACCTCATCTCATTGAGGTTGGTTAAGGAGTTATCTCCTACATTCCAAATCCTATTTTAAATCCCCCCTTTTCATGACTTAAAGAAGAAAAAGAAGAACATTTTCATTCATGTAGATTTTGATCAAGCAAGACCAACTTTAGTTGGGCGAGATGGATGTTTCGGTACTTCCATCTCGTAATCTAACCCCCGAACCTCAAAACAAAGAATCTCTGTTTTCGTAATCAAACTTAGGCTACAATCTATAGGTTTTTCTTATGTTCCTCAAAACATAGGTGGCGACTCTAAAAACAAGTTAGACATCCTAGGATAATTCACCGCTCCAGTAAAGCCGTGGTTCCCCCGGGGTATCTACAGTGGCGACTCTGCTGGGGAGTATTCTGACAGGTGTGCCCCAGAAGCGCGCGCCTCCCATAAGCATTGCGCCATGCGCGCGTGTCCCACATCAGCACTCAGAGGCGCATGCTTCTGGGTTGGTTTCCAGAACAGAAACAGTTTCAGTGACTGAGCAGAACAGTGGGGTGTGGGCACAGTTGCCTGCATCAGAACAGAATTGAACTCTCGGACTGTTTTAATTTTGTGTTTTATTTACCGGTCAAACGGGTGATTCGGGAGTTGTAATTTTATGTGTTTATGTGTTTTGTGTGTTTTTCTTTCTTTTCAAAAAAAAATAAAATAAAATTTTTTTTGTCACTTGTTAGACCTCACACTACATGCACATATTCCTATGAACTGCTCACTATCGAGTCGCACAAGTCCAACCCCAAACCCGTCGAGGCCCGTCCTAGAAAGTTTCAAGCTCCACCAGACCTTGGCTCTTTCGAAGCGGTAAACCTCAGCCCGTGGCGTAGTTCAAGACTACATGCCGGGGGTGACTTTTGAGCCTCATATTCAAGCCGAGCACAAACCACACAATTCTAGTTAGGGTCTAACACTCCGTGACTCAAGTCGGTTTCCATGTACCGAGATTTCCCTAAACTAATGTCTTCAAATCATACATGCCAACTTGTTGAAATGGACGCAATAAAAAATCCGTCCCCAAAAGTGGTTATTTTGGACAAAAATAAAAATCCGTCCCCGCATGTATGCTTTACTACATTAATTTAGTTTAATCCCGATACATGTAGGATTCACAAGCGCGATGGAATCCGATGAGTATATGGGACCGCGAGATGGTCTATATACTAGTGTGACGATTCCATTATTTTCTTAGAAACCCCAAAAGGGATTCATTCCATCCGACTTATATAAAAAAAAAAAAAAAAAAAAAAGGTCTTTTCTTATGTGGTTCGAGTCGTGTGCCCAACTGTGTGTTCTAAGCCTCTTCATGGACCGCAAGTGTTACTCAAGACTGACAAAGGCCTCTTCTGCAATATAGGTTCAATTGGTACTTACAAAGTCTACCGGGATTCAGCAAATCGGTTAGTCCGTGAAGAGATCACTCCAACAGCTCCAACATCAACCATGACCGGCAGCAGCAACACCATGTCTCTCGAACAGCTCTCAACCATGGTCCAACTCCTCCAAGAGCAAGTCTCCACCCTTAACAAAGAGGCACAAAGCAAAGACAACATTTGGCAATCCCACCTCGACAGCCAAAGGGAGGCCCACGAGGCCGAAATGGAGCTAATGAAAGAAAAGCTCACCAACCTTGCCAAGGGAAAGAACAAGAACAATGATGATGAATCCGAATGGACCGAGGGTTTGTTCAAGAGTCCTTATGTCAACACCCGCACCAAGAAAATGGGGGAACCAAGTTCCGAGAACAATGAGCCGAAAATGGTGGATTCTATCATGGCCTACATCGACAAAAAATTCAATGGGCTCAACATGGGGAAAGGCTCCGACACAAGCCTTTATCAATCATCCATCCTCATAGTACTATGGCCGCTCTTCCCGATAAGTTCAAGATGCCCGACATAAGCAAATTCAAGGGCAACTCTTGTCCTATGGCTCACATTGAGACTTATATTTGGGCAATGGTTCCAAAGAAGGTCTCCACCAAGGTGATGGCTCAATGCTTTCCTCTCACTCTCGAGGGGGCGGCAAAAGATTGGTATGCTACTCTCCCGCTCACTGTCCGTCTTGATTGGGACTCCGCCATGCTTGCCTTCAAGAACCAATACTAAGGCAACACCACTCACCGGCCCACAAGGAAAGAGCTAGAGAACACTACTCAACGAGACAATGAGTCCTTCATCGACTTTACAAGGAGATGGAATGACAAACTCTCTGAAATTGTTGAGAGGCCGAACACAAAAGTGCAAATGGACATATTTCTCAAGTGTCTCAAGATTGATCTCCGCACTCACCTAAGTGGGGCTTGCTACTCCGACTTCTCCCAAATGTATGAGGCGGGGGTACGCATGGATGACTTGCTCAAGGAGATTAAGAAGACCACTCCTACTTACCGCTACAAGGCCTCTTCCAACTCCACAAAAGAGGCCTCGGTCAACGCCGTCACTATTGACAAGGGGAATTACAAAAAGGTTCCTCCACCTCAAGGGAAGAAGCCCCGAAGTGACCGTGTCTACACGCCTCTCCAAGGCATGACTCAAACCGAAGTGTTCGAGGTCCTCAAGGCAAAGGGTTAAGTCACACCCGTGCAAGGGTACCAACCCAAGACGATCCACCCCAATCATGCTCACCACAAATATTGTGGCTACCACCAATATAGTGGCCACACCACCGAGGAATGCTTCGTTCTCCGCAATGTCATTCAAGATCTCATAGATAAGAAAGAATTTGTAGTGACTAATGACGAGCATGTCAATGTAATAGAGATAGGAGAACTCGAGGGGACCACCCATTCAATCCCAATTGTGAATGGGGGCCCCAATGTTATGAATAAACTTGACAATTCTTGTTATGTAGTGACTTACGATGAGGGAAGTACTAGAGAATAGGAAAAAGAAGCAAGATGGGAACGTCAACATGCTAACTCGATCCGGTCGAGTCATAGCAAGCAACCCTTCCACTTCCGCACCGAGCTCCTCTTCTCAAAATCCGCAAGCTCACAACGCTCCCGAAGATCCTCTACTTCTCCAACTCAAGAAAACTCAAGCCAACATCTCTATTTGGGACCTCATTGCATCCTCAAAGAAATACCGAGATCTTGTCATCCGCAATCTCGATGATACATCAGTCTCTCCTGACACTACTCCCGAGGACCTCACGGCAATGATTGGTCACATTAACTTTGGCAACGTCATCACCTTTGCCGATATGGACCTTCCACCGTTTGGTTCCGACCACAACGAAGCTATTTACCTCAAGGTACGAGCAAGGGGGAGGCCCGTCTCAAGAGTCTTAGTGGACGGTGGTTCCGCACTCAATCTCATGCCTGGTAGAATCATGGGCATACTGGGGCTTAAGGATTCTGATTTGAAGCCTTCTACTCAAGTAATCCGAGGTTATGACAGCACCGCCCGTACAGTCATGGGTATGATCGAAATAGACATTGAGTTTGGGAGCATGGTCATGTCCGTTCCATTCTAAGTGCTTGATATCCCGACCTCGTTCAACTTACTGTTGGGTCGACCATGGATTCATAGTGCTAATGCCGTACCGTCAACTCTCCACCAATGTGTCAAGATCCGAAATGGTGATGAAATAGTGACCGTAATGGCTGAAAACATCACTATCCACAGAAAAGGTGAGCCCGTCCACCAAGTTCAGCATGGACTACCAGACTCCACTCTCTCCGGCGTCTCAATCAACGCCATTGACAAAGAAAGGGGAAACGGATCATGGACCCCCAGCAATCACAAAGTCCTCCGCATGATGAGGAATATGGACTACTTCCCTGGTTTAGGCTTAGGGAAATATCAGCAAGGAATCCTACATCCCGTGCAAGTCCCATTTGTCAAGAACACCTTCGGTTTGGGGTATGAGCCTTCCAAAGAAGACTTGAAACAAGAACAAGCGATCAAGAACGAAAAGGCCCGAGCACGTAAAGAAGGCCGTAGGTATGAAGGCCCTAATCTAAGGCCTTATCGCAAGACGTTGAATGGTTATTTTGTCCACCAAGGGGAAGACATTCCATACATGATATTTCCCGAGCCGTGGGTTAACAATAAAGGTTTCAAAAAGCCCGGCCTCGAAATCTTCTCCGATTGTGAGGTCCAGATATCCGACAGAGAACCAACTCCCATGTCGCCCCGTGAATGGTGGGGGAGGAAGATGACTATAGAGTCCGAGACAGAAATCACCGTGGGGGAAGAACTGACAGATTTAGCCTCCATGTTTGAAGAGCTTGCCATGATGAATGAATGCCAAGTTAACGCCATCCATGACACCGTCATCATCAGTGAGATCCCGCCAAGCTCCGAGCCGATCAACAATTGGTATTCAACAAAAGGGCCCGTGGTATCCGAGGAGTTCTTAGTCCAAGAAATGGGTTGATACCCCGCACAGCAACAAAGGAAGAGCAGCTCACACTTACTTTCGAGTCCGAGAGTGTCTCTAATACCCTCACCCAAGAGGATTTGGAGGCCATAGCCGAGCGTGTGTTTCCTTTCTTTGCTAATGAAAAATTTGATATTTCTGAGTACCCTGAGATTGCAAACATCATAAATGATGAATTAACTAATAATGAACTTAACGAACAAGTTAATAACGATTCAAATTATGATGAAATAGACCACGAAAACACAACATACTTAAATGAACTTGCTCAACAAGTCCGTAGTCGTGGCGAGAATGGTCCAAAGGCTGACGAAGAATTGCATGTTGTTAATCTGGGTACCGAAGAAAAGCCAAAAGAAACCAAGATTGGAAGCTTCTTCAAGGGGGACGACAAAGACAGATTGACTGCACTACTACGGGAGTTCGTGGATGTGTTCGCATGGTCATACAAAGACATGCCGGGTTTAGACAGAAAGGTAGCGGAGCACAGGATCCCGATCAGAGAAGGTACCAGGCCAGTAAAGCAGAAGCTCAGAAAGATCAAGCCAGAATGGTCTCTGCAGGTCAAAGAAGAGATTGAGAAGCTCCTCAGTGTGGGTTTCATCAAGGTTATCGAGTATCCGACATGGTTAGCCAACATTGTGACAGTCAGGAAGGCGAACGGCAAGGTTCGAGTTTGTGTAGACTTCCGGGATTTAAACAAAGCTTCCCCAAAGGATGATTTTCCACTCCCTAATATCGACATGCTAGTCGACTCCACTGCTGCCTACGAGGTCCGCTCATTCGTGGATGGGTTCGCTGGGTACAATCAGATTCTTATGGCCGAGGAAGATCAACATAAGACAGCCTTCACAACACCGTGGGGTACCTTTTGCTACACAGTCATGCCATTTGGGTTAAGAAATGCTGGGGCTTCCTACCAAAGAGCCGTGACAGACTTGTTCCACGATATGATTCACAAAGAAATCGAGGTCTATGTGGACGACATGATCATTCACTCCAAAGGAACCGATGGTCAACACCTAATCGATCTCCGCAAGTTCTTCGAAAGGCTCCGTCAACACAAGATGAGGCTCAATCCTACAAAGTGCACATTCGGGGTTATCCGAGGCAAAGTTCTTGGTTATATGGTCACTGAAAGGGGAATCGAAGTAGACCCCTCCAAAATCAAGGCAATCATTGACATGCCTCCTCCAAAGACGCAGAAAGAGATTAAAGGTTTCATGGGAAGACTACAATATATCAGTCGGTTTGTGCACCAACTCACTTCCATGTGCGAGCCAATCTTCAAGCTACTCAAGAAGAATGTGGCTCTAGAATGGACCGACGCGTGCCAAGAAGCCTTCGATCAAGTAAAGCATTACTTGACGTGCCCTCCTGTTCTAGTTCCGCCACACAAGGAGAAACCTCTGTTGCTTTATCTCACTGTCAATGATGAAGCCCTAGGGGCTATGTTAGCACAAGAGCAACGATAGTCCACAAAGGAGAACGCCATTTATTTTGTCAGTCGCCGATTCCAAGGAGGCAAAAAGAACTACTCCGTCTTAGAAAAGTCATGTGCAGCATTGGTTTGGGTCACTCAAAAGCTCAAACACTATATGGAAGCTTTTCCGATCAAGCTAGTAGCAAAAGTGGACCCGCTCCGCTACATCTTCGAGAAGCCTTTCATGTCAACAAGAATAGCCAAATGGTACTTCATGCTCGCCGGCTATGATATCACTTACGTCACACTAAAATCTGTCAGGGGGAAAGTGTTCAGTGACCAACTTGCCGAATTCCCGTGTGACGAAGTGAAGGGGGAAGATGTACAGTTCCCCGACGAGCATTTAATTTGTACTGCAACCGAGGAAGACAAGTGGCAACTTTTTTTCGATGGCGCCGCCAATAAACACGGTTTTGGTATAGGGGTATTGCTTGTCGATCCAAAAGACATCTACACTCCCATTGCCATACGCCGGGAATTCGAAGCTACCAACAACATTGCCGAGTACGAAGCATGCATAGCAGGGCTCGAAGCAGCTCTCGAAAGAAACGTCACGGAACTAGAAGTGTTCGACGACTCTTTGCTCCTTATCAATCAGCAATGGGTAAATGGCGAACCCAAGACCCGACTCTCCAACAGTATGGTCAGCACCTTGAAGAACTGGTTGAACAATTCCAAGAGATCACTTTCAACTACCTGCCAAGGGATAAGAATCGCTTCGCTGATGCACTGGCCACTATAGCTTCATTAGTTGAAATGCCCAAAGGGAAAATGGTGAAGCCTTTCAAAATTGCTCGAAGGAACAGTCCGGCATATTGCATGAGTATCGAGATTAACGAGATACAAACAAACTCTCCGTGGTATTCGGATATCATGAACTTCCTCAAAGAAGGCACTTATCCCGAGAATAGCAATAAGAAGTCTCAAGCAGCTCTGCAAAGGATAGCCTCTCGGTACGTACTGATTGGGGACCGAGTCTATAAAAGGCACCACGAGGGGATCAATCTCTTATGCGCCAATGAGACCGAAGCTCAAGAGATAATGTGTGAAGTGCACGAAGGAGAATGTGGACCCCACATGAATGGGTTTATGCTAGTCAAGAAGATACTTCGCATTGGTTACTATTGGAGCACTATGGAACGAGACTGTATCGAGAAAGTCAAAAGGTGTGCCAAGTGCCAATTCCACGCTAATCTGCAACATGCTCCACCCTCACAACTTTACAACATGGTCACACCTTGGCCTTTCTCTTGTTGGGGGATAGACATCATCGGTAAAGTTCATCCTGCCGGAAGCAATGGGCAGTCATTCGTCCTAGTGGCAGTCGACTACTTCACAAAGTGGGTCGAAGCACAAGCCTATCGGACCCTCAACGCCAAGAAAGTGGCCGAATTTGTAAAAATTAATATCATGTGCCGATACGGCGTGCCTCATAAAATCATTTCCGATAACGGCTCTCACTTCGAGAAGGAAATGGATGCACTTTTGGTAGAATACAAGATCACCAAGCACAAGTCATCTCCTTACCGGCCCCAAGCAAATGGCGCAGTCGAAGCAGCAAATAAGACCATCGAGACCATCGTCAAGAAAATGGCCTCAACAGGAAGGGATTGGCCCGAGAAGCTACCATTAGCATTGTGGGGCTACCGCACATCAATACGATCCGCAACAGGAGAAACTCCTTATGCATTGGTCTATGGTTCTGAAGCCGTACTCCCTATCGAACTTGAAGTCCCATCTCTACGGGTCCTCCTCGAGAATCAAGTCAACGAGGTCGACTGGATGCAAAGTCGATATGAACAACTAGCCTTGCTCGACGAGAAAAGGTTAAGAGCACTCGAACGCACAAGGGCGTATCAGCAAAGGATGGCAAGAGCTTTCAACAAAAAGGTGAAGCCTAGAAACATCAATGTGGGAGATTTGGTTTTAAGACAACATCCTCCTAATGCCATGAATCCCCTGGGGAAATGGGGACCCCGATGGATCGGTCCGTACGTGGTCAAAAAGATACTAAGCGGTGGTGCAGTCCGGCTCGTGGATTTAGATGGTGACCAGCTGCCAAAGGAGGTCAACCTCGACAAGCTCAAGAGGTTCTACGCTTAATAAACAAAGACCATAACAAACAAAACAAAAAAAAAAAATCGCTCGCTAGGTTGAAAACCCGCAAGGGCGGCCTAGGCAAAAATTAGAGCACGTGCAAAAAAGAAGCCCGCTAAATTGAAAAACCCGAAAGGGCGGTCTAGGCAAAAAACAGGGTGCACAACAAAAAAAAAATAAAAAAAAATAAAAATGGTCTTTGTTAGTTTGAACTACGAAGACCTGAGCCTCCCAATTGGAGGAACGTAGGCAACCTTCGGGTGCGGTCTAAAACATATCAAAAATACCCAATTCACTTCAAATAACAAAATGCGATTTTTATTCATCCAATGAATTATTCAAACCATTACAACGGATTTATTGAGCAACAAAAGACATCAAAATATTAAATCCTAAAACAAAGTGGTCTAATTGCAATCTCTTAGGGTACTAAGAAAAATCCAATTTTCTCTTAGCTTTCAAAGGACCACCCGATCGTCTCTCAATCCTTTTCTTCTTGGGTAACGGAGGAGCACTAATACGCACCGAAACTTTCTGTGTTGCAACACGTCTCCTAGCATAAAAGTCATCCAAAGGAGTACCGAAAGGGTCAGCGAGAATGTTACTCGAATCAGCAGCAGCCTCCCTATATCTCAAAGTGCTGCTAGGCTCAAAACCCTGTCCCAACAACTCAGCACGAAGCACATCAACCCAAGTGGTGCCACGGTAAAGGGTGCCAAATAAATAGTCCAAGTAGCTCTCGGGAAGGAAGACACTCCCCCGATACAGATGAGCGAAAGCCCAACGATTGCGGTCATCTCCCCAAGCCGACTGAAGCTCACTCGAGAAGCCAGGACCCATGTATGCAACTGGACGAAGCATTCCATCCCTCGGAAAAGGAATTGTCTGTTGACGACCGAACTGCCGCAGAACCCGCTCTGGCTGGTAAAACGAAGAATCTCTCAAACCGGGTACAACCACGTGCTGAAAACCAAGAGTCCATTCCACAAAAGGACGAAGACCCCAAGAAGGAGGACACCACTCAACATCAATGGTCACCCTAGAGGCAAATGAATTTCTTCCAATCATCTTCAGATAAATCCCGGATCAACAACTTCCTCCTATGAACGGCAAAAGGAGACAAATCACCATCCGGAGAATAAATCTTGAAGTGTTCTCGGAGCCATATGGTCAAGAGCAAAGGGCTTCCCCGACACATCTTGCCCATCCTATGTAACTCATCAAGGCCGTGCAACGTGATTACACAAGCTTGCATCTCAGCCAACTGCACGTCCGCAGTCCCGAAAGGTGTAACAAACAGTACTTCGCTGAAGAGACAAACGGCCATGGCATTTCTTTTGAAAGATTGAACCATCGGGTCCTCCGAGTGTAAACTGAAGAACATCGGCAACTCAGTTATGTCAATCACGGTACCATGCAACATCTTCCTCACGTCCTCAACGGGGAGATTCAGTAACCCAACCCAAGAGTCGATGGCACCACGGTGATATTTAGGGACGGCAATCCGACCGGCCAAAGGCATGCCAAGGATGGCCCCGAAATCGTCAACAGTCGGCACCATTTCATTAGCTGAAAGGTTGAAGGTATGGCTGTCGCAATCCCAGAAAGCCGCGGCAGCTCTCAACAAATCCCAATCCGGCTTCAACGTCCGCAAGGTGAAAAGAATTCGGAACCCGAAATCTTTAATGACGGCCTTCTTGGGATGGGTCTTGAAAGAATACACAAAAGTGCTTAAGTCCTTTTCATACGCACTAACGACCTTGGCATCAAGGGCAAAAGAATTGGAAGCCATGGAAAATGTTGATCACAAGCGAAGTTAAGCAATAATATGATGTTCAAAAATGGCAGAAAGGAGCTGTGAGAATCAAGTGGTCGAACAGAAGATGATATTATAGCTGTTGGGGGCTCTTTTGGTCAGCCAATGTCAACCCCGGAATTCCGCCTCCCAGACGCACGCGCCACCCGCCAGCAGTCTGAAGTGCGTGCGCGTCCCAATCCTACATAGGAAGGCGCGCGCCTCCCAGGTCTAAATCGCTTCAAGAAAAGGGCCTTGTCAGAGATCTCCAGCCTAAATCAAGACACTGTCCCGATCCTCGGACACCCAGTTGGGCACACCTATTTCTGGTCCGCCCTTAAGACATGTCAAAAATCGAAAGTAGGATAGAAACTCCCACTCAAAAGTAGGCTGTCCTCTTCAAAATTCCGAACTCCTAAGTTCTGTCACGGGTGCCACACCCCCCTCAAGAGTCAATCTCAACACTTCATCCCCAGCAGGAACATTTTTCTGGTCGCGGTCAACTATGCCCGTACCCCGCAATTCAAAAGTCAAGTGTGACTCCAAACGGCACGAGACTTCAAAGCAATATTTCATCAAACGGATTCACTAACGGATTCATCAAACGGATTCACTAACGGATTCGTCAACAAGGGTTCACCAACGGACTCATCCAACGGATTCACTAACGGATTCATCAAATGGGTTCACTAACGGATTCGTCAACAAAGGTTCACCAACGGACTCATCCAAGGGATTCACTAACGGATTCATCAAACGGATTCACCAACGGATTCGTCAACAAGGGTTCACCAACGGACTCATCCAAGGGATTCACTAACGGATTCATCAAACGGATTCACTAACGGATTCGTCAACAAGGGTTCACCAACGGACTCATCCAAGGGATTCACTAACGGATTCATCAAACGGATTCACTAACGGATTCGTCAACAAGGGTTCACCAACGGACTCATCCAAGGGATTCACTAACGGATTCATCAAAAGGTTCACTAACGGCCTCATTCAAAACATTCAGCCGACAGGTTCACCTAACGGATCATGCCACCCCCTCTATCAACAAAAGCCGCTCACACAGGGAGCGCACCACTATCTCTCGCAATTTCAAATTCCTGCTTTAATCGAGTCTTTGCCTTTTCTTAGTGATGTCCTCGGCGGGTGTTTTTAACTTTCGTCGACGCGTTTTGCTATGCAATCCACGTCGCCGAGGGGCTCTGTAGACACCCCGCCTTGGACCGCTCACCCCGATTGCACATTTGATTTTGTGTTTCCCCCCATTTTAAGTGTTTCTCGTTAGTTTCTGTCACTTCCGTTAAGTTCCTGACTGACTTCGTTAAGTCCAGGGACTAAACTGAATGACAGGGCTGACTTTCTAGTCCATTCTGTCAAAATTGCCTTCTCTGAGTCGCGCGCCTCCGACAGGAGGAGCCAGGCGCGCGCGCCTCCCGCCCCCAAAGCAGGAAGCGCGCGCCTCTGGGCGTCAGTTACAGATTTCTGGCCAGGATTCCCTCCTTGCTCAATTTACAAGATTTTGCCCGGGAAGGATTTCTTGGTGACTGAGTTTTGGCACCAAAAACACCCCTCTTTCACCTATAAAAACGTCTCTTTACCTCCATTTTCAAGGGATCGAAAACTAGACAAAAAAATCACTTTCTAAAGGTTCTCCAAGGATCTCATCAAGCAACACTTGAAGTTCTTCAAATTGTAGGTAAAAGTACATCTTTTCCTTTCTTTTCTACTTCATCTCCTCTCTCTCTTTTACTTTAATCAAATGTGCAATCACCCAAATCATTTTGGGACATGACTCTAATGATCACCTCATCTCATTGAGGTTGGTTAAGGAGTTATCTCCTACATTCCAAATCCTATTTTAAATCCCCCCTTTTCATGACTTAAAGAAGAAAAAGAAGAACATTTTCATTCATGTAGATTTTGATCAAGCAAGACCAACTTTAGTTGGGCGAGATGGGTGTTTCGGTACTTCCCATCTCGTAATCTAACCCCCGAACCTCAAAACAAAGAATCTCTGTTTTCGTAATCAAACTTAGGCTACAATCTATAGGTTTTTCTTATGTTCCTCAAAACATAGGTGGCAACTCTAAAAACAAGTTAGACATCCTAGGATAATTCACCGCTCCAGTAAAGCCGTGGTTCCCCCGGGGTATCTACACGTTCCCCTCATGTGAGGAGCTCAGGTCGTCGTAGTTTGGCTCTTGGGTCCCCCCTTTTGGCCGGGGTTGGTATCTTTTGCTATCTCGGAGGACGTCATTGCTGGCTTTTCCTTGGGTGAACTCTTTGAGGTGGGTCCTTTTGGGCGTACTCCTTTTGATATGGGCGGGCTCTTTGTGCGAGCATTTCTTTTTTTTTTTTTTTTTTTTTTGTCTATTCTCGGGAAGTCTGTATGTGCACTTATGGCTGAACTTTGGTGGCTAAGCAACAACGTCCTCGTCTTTTCATTTTCTTGGGATGCTTTTAATGTGCATCGGGAGTTTGCCTTAAAAATGTGTCTTGGGTCGTGTATCGGGTAGTGTATGGGGGAAGATCTGCCATTGATGGTCTCCTTCATGCCAACGGGTCACAACATTCATTCACCTTAAGATTAATTATTGGAATTTAGTACCTTTTACGTTTAGATCCATTCGTCCCTTCATGAGTCGTTGTTGACTTTTGTGTTTAGGGGAATCAACTCATCATATCGGGGATATAACAATCATTTGGAAACATTAATGGGAGTGATTCCGAGAGTTAGTGTAATTTTTCAAATAATGCCTCAAGTCTAGGGAGAATAGAAGTAAAAGACAATTCATTTCACGGAAGACTCGATTTTTTACAACTTGGACTTGACCATTGACTCAACCATTGCCACATTGTGGCTTTTTACATACTTTGGCCTCGCAGGGCCTTTTGGGAAAGCTAAAAGAAAAATACAAAAGACTATATCCACTATGGATTTAGGAGACTCTCTAGAACACAAATACTAGGCCACTCCCAACGACTTCTTCTCTTCCTCATTTCTTCTCCTTGCGTCCCTGGCTTAGACCCACTTGTCCCCTTGTTTGGTGATGATGCCCTCATCGATGAGTGCTTGGATGTGATTTCTCAGGGTGAGACATGCATTTGTGGAATGACCTGGTGCTTGGTGGTATTTGCAATGTTGCTTTGAGTCATGACGGGCTCCAACCTGTTCCGTCCATATCACATGCCGGCCAAGAAGCTCAACCTTACCGACCTCGAGTAGGTGGTCCAGCACTTGCTCTCTAGGCATCCCCAACTCGTGGAACCATCGGTAGTAAGCCCCTTTGCCCTGGAGGTGGAATTCTCCCACAACCGCTGCGGGCTTTCCACGGGATACCGTGACAGATCGGAGCTGACCGCGGGGCTCTTGTTCAACTAGGGCCTGCTGGTTGGGAGTGGTCTTTGGTGGGGAGGAAGACTTCTCGAAAGACCTTTTGAGCTCCTCAATGGACTTTACAATTTCGTGGAGGCACTCTCGGGTGTTCCTTGAGTTGTGCCTCTCCAATTCATCGGTCAATTCGGCTCGGCTGTGCAGGAGATCGTACCGGTGATCATATTTTTCCTCAAGGTCCTTCTTGAGTATCTTTCCCCCTTCTTCCCATAGTTCCTCGACTTTCTTATGAAGTGCTTCCTTAATCTCCTTTCGGAGTTATTGAACCACCTTGACCGCTTCATTGCGGTCGACCTCTGTCTTTCTCATTTGGTCTCTCATCGTACTCACTGTTCGTTCCAAGAGCTTAACCCTACCTTCTAACCTTGCTTGCACGTCCAGACGGATATCTGTCTCAATTGCTTGGGACTTGTTTTCCATTGTTTCCTATGATACAAATGACCAACAAACCGTAAGGGCACCGTGGAAGGATTTTCGAGAAGCCATGCTTTGAAGTAGGACAAAGACTCGACACACAAGGGATACTGACTCGAAGGGGATAACAAGTTTGACTTTTTTTTTTGTTAGGGGGAAGAAACCCAAGCCAAGCGTTTTGGTGAATTTAGCAATTCTCTTTTTCTTTTCTGTCTTTTTTTTTTCTTAAAAAAAGAATCATTTATTCCTTGGATTATCTCGGCCGGTTTTGTCACATAAACAAACATTAGTGCACAATTCAAGGGCCCAACCTTTATTATTTCATTTTTCTCAAGGCATGTCTTATTCCTAATTGGTTGGAAAAGATCGCTCTTCTTTTTCGCAACTAATCTATAACCCTGGATCAGTGGAGGCCATCACTACGCCTATAGACCCCTCGTTTTTCACCTGTATTGCACGCTCCCAATGATGGACTATCCCGGGCGAGGGTCCTATAGGGAATGCGGCTTCCACCGATCAAAAGAAGTGAACCTAGGGTCTAGTGCATCGTAAGGTTCCCAATATGCGGGTCATCCTAATCATGGTTAAGCCCCAGTCGGAATCGAGACTTTTCCCCGAAGGCTACACCGAAGGATGCGCCGACATTCTGTCATGACCTCATTTTGAATGAGGCGTCTCGATCCTTGACCATGGGCTTAAGGATGATTAAAATAACTCGTTCATTAGGGCTTAACGACACAGTGTCACCCTATCCTTAGTACATGGCCCTTGCTAATTGCGGTCGTCACTAACACACGAGTTGGAGGCTGGTTAGGCCACGCTTGTATTTCATCAAGGAGTCACAAATCGGGCATTAATTTGGCCACAATTAGCTTTGAGAACGTATCAAGGATGTGGTGACGTGAACTAGACCAAAAACCAACCATAGTCACGGTATTTGTGTGTCACGGACAAGTGTGGTTGACTCGGTTCGGAAGGGAAGGTGGGATGGACCCGTGCGCGCATCGAAGGGAACAAGAGCGCCCAACGAGCTGCATCGTGGCATCCACCCCGGGTTTAAAGGGTATTTAGAACGTGCACGGTCAAGTGCGCGTAGTGTGAAGTCATTCTATGCTCCTTTTTTTTTGAGTAAAAAGAGAGATTTTCAATTCGTTTTTCGATATCATGAGCATGGCATAAGCAAGATATGAACAAGTATGAACAAGCATGAATTGAGCAATCTATACACAACAAATCAAAGAATATAAGCAAACAGAGACCAAAACTTGTACATGTACCAAGTTGTGCACAAGAAAGAATTTTGAATCAAACTTTTGCAAAAGAAATATTTTACATTGAAACCCTTTTATACAAAGCAATTTGTGCACAACGAGGAGACTCAAGAAAACCCTTACAAAAAAAACGGGTTATGCACGACGAGGTTTTGGAAACCATTTTATTAACAAAAGATCATGCATAACCAAGTTTTATTACCTTTTAAAACCAAGTTTTGGCCAAAAGAATGAAGGTAATGTGCACAAGTAAGACTGTAAATTTGGAACCTGGACAAGCAGAAGCAGAGGGGGCACCCAGAATGTTGCAGCCCTGCACCAAACTGTTAATTGGCAATATTCTGGTCCCTACCCAAAGTAGCCATACGGCTAAAGCAAGAGGGTGAAGATTTTTCTCAGTTTCTCCAACTTTTGATCATCAATCCCCAGTTTATTGTGTTTCCAGAACGTATGTACTCGAAACAGTTCAAACAGAAACAGCAAACACACACAAATATGCAAGAAGTCAACTAACAGGAACGGGAGTTTAACCCACACAAGAATGCCCCCAAACCTTCTAGAAAGAAGTCTGAAAGCACTCTACTCCCCATCGGAGTCGCCACTGTAAGGATCCCATCCTCGGGGGCGAAACGAGCAAGGTTCGCACGAGGACAAAATGCCAAACACGGGAACCGGTCAAATTTAACTGAGTCGCCACATTTTGTTATTTTTAAACCCAACAAAATGACAAAGGTTTGAGTTCAAAGTTTCGGAGGTCAGGTTACAACTTGGAGGAGTTTTTACGTCCTCTCAAGTTGCCTCGGACAAAGCCGAGTCTCCCTAGGTTAGTTAAAATGTGCATATGTGTGTGTGTGTATTTAACGGAAAGATTATGTCATTGATTTTATTTGAGAAAACTTGACTGAAAAGGGGGCCTTGAGTGATAAGATAAAGGTCAGAGGGAAAAACAGAAAATTTTGCCCTCCTACCTAAAGTAGCCGTACGGCTGGAGGAGGCGATCCTGGGGTTTTACAGTTTGCTCATGAACAGTCCAGTTCAGAACAGAAACAGGGTATTCTGTCTGAAGCTGGACAAACTGTTTGTGATCCCAGTTTGCAAGAAATCATTTTACAAGTTTTATAACATCATTCCTATGCTAAATGATCATCACTTGGTCCCCAAAAACAATTATTTGGGTGTGATCATGAGCAATCATAGGAGAAAATCAAGAAAGTTGATGAATGTCCCCTTTGGACCCAAGTTAGTCATTTGGTGAATAAAGATTGGAACTTTATCACCAAGATGACATGTTATGACTTAAAATCCTTTCAAGAGTCAAAATAACACATAAAGATTGAATTTTTATGACCCAAAAGTGGGATTTTGAGGCTAAATCAAAGAGGAAAGTGATGAACGCTAAGGTTTCATCATCCTCATGATTATCATGGCCAAATAAGCATACCATTTACATGAATAAGGAATATAAATGACAATCAACAAGTCTATGAGTGTCTAGGTTTAGAACCTCTTCCATACAAGGTATGGAGGGCACCTTTGAACTTCTCATAGGTTGGACAAGATAGTAATGTAATAGATAGATATATATAGTGCTTGATAATGGACAAGTCTTGCAAGAAACAAAAGGTGCTTGAAATGGACAAGTCTTTGCGTGAATGAAGAATAAATACATGTATAACCAAGATATAAGAAAGAAAATAGGAGTAAGATGAAGAGAAAGGAGGGGGAGGTGGCTTTACCTATGATGGTTAAGGCCAATCTTCCTTTCTTCTCTCCTTTTTTGTATGTGATCACTCTCACTCTTTCTCTGTGGCAATTCCAGCAGAGTGACCTCTCTAATGTGTATTTCTCCCCCCCCCCCTGAAATGATCAGCAAGGGGTTCTATTTATAGGGACTGAGGGCGCCCAAACCAGCCGTACGGCTAGGCCCCTCTAGTCCCTAAATCATCCGTACAGCTCAGCCTAGCGAGCTTCTGGATTTTTCCAATTTTATACCAGAGTAGTCCTGGAATTTATAGTTTATCCTAGGGAGGTCCTGGCCTATCAGCTTATCCCTGAAACGGTGCTAAGGCTACCTCTAAGATAGGTCGGTTTCAGATTGGGGTACTTACAGTTGCTCGATTTTGCGACGATCATGGGATACATCACAACCTCTCAACCGCTGGAGTTCCTCAACAAAATGGTGTTGTGGAAAGGAAGAATAGGACGTTGATAGAAGCAGGGAAGTCGATGATAGCAGAAGCTAAATTGCCTAAGTACTTTTGGGAAGAAGCTATCAACACTGCATGCTTTACTCAAAATCACTCCCTCATCAACAAGCGCCATAATAAGACCCCTTATGAACTTTGGTGTGGTAGAACTCCCAACATTGCATTCTTCAAAATCATTGGTTGCAAATGCTATATCCTCTACAACGGAAATGAACATAGAGGTAAATTCGATGCCAAAGCATATGGAGGTATTTTTGTTAGGTATGCTAAGCATTCTAAAGCTTTTCGTGTTTTCAATAGATCTACATTAGTGATAGTTGAATATGTATATGTTACATTTGATGAACATGCTCTCCTTGAGCCACATTTTGCTCTTAATGTTGCTGATGATTCTGTTGAGTCTATTGAGACAGGTGCGCACATTCCAACTGCGCATACACAAGATCAGAATTTATTAACATAAAGAAATCCATCTACATCAGTTGCGTAAAGATTTATCAATAGCGCACTAAGTGAAGCTTCAGTTGCACCAAACAATGAGCCTGAAGATTCTACTAATGCGCATCATCCTAATTCTGCACATGGTGTCACTCACTCTTTCAATTCTGACTAGTTCAACCCCCTAACTTCAATGACTTTGATGCTGGTGAAGATGTGCATATTGAGATGTGCCAATTGAAGACCTTCAAGTTACTATGACTCAACCTAACTTACCTCCTGAAATTCGTGAAGTTAGAGATCACCCAATCACAAACATCATTGGTGATCTTCATGTTGGAGTTCTTACAAGGAAAGCTACAAACTTTGATGCTTACACTGAATTTATCTCTCAAATTGAACCAAAGAAGGCTGATGAAGTGCTCCAAGATCCTAATTGGGTTGTTGCAATACAAGAAGAACTCAATTAGTTTGAACGATGTAAAGTCTGGACTCTTGTTCCAAGACCAAATAATCAAGGAGTGATTGGTACAAAGTTGGTGTTCAGAAACAAGATGGACGAGAATGGAACCATCACAAGAAACAAATCAAGATTGGTTGCGCAAGGCTATAGGCAAGAAGAAGAATCGACTACGATGAAACTTTTGCGCCCGTTGCAAGACTTGAAGCTATAAGGATATTCCTAGCTTACGCTGCTCACAAGAACTTCAAGTTATATCAAATGGATGTGAAGAGCACGTTTTTAAATGGTGAACTCCATGAACAAGTCTATGTAGCTCAACCACCTGGGTTTGAAGATTCTCAATTTCCAAATCATGTCTACAAACTCCAAAAAGCTTTGTATGGGCTAAAGCAAGCACCAAGAGCATGGTATGATACACTATCCAAGTTTCTCATTGAGAAAGGCTTCACTCGTCGTAAACTCAATACTATTTTTTTCATTTCCAAACATAATGATCATAAATTACTTGTTCAAATTTATGTCGGTGATATTATTTTTGGTTCTACTAATGAATTGTTGTGCAAGCGATTTGAGAAACTAATGAAGAGCAAGTTTGAGATGAGCATGATGTGAGAACTCACATTCTTCCTCGGGCTTCAAATCAAACGAATGGATGAAGGCTTATTTATCAACCAAGCAAAATATACAAGGGATCTAATCAAGAAATTTGGACTAGATAATGCTAAACCATATGATACTCCAATGGCTACCGGCAACAAACTCGGCAAAGACTTGAAAGGTAAGAAAGTTGATCAAACTTTATATCGAGGTATTATTGGCTCTCTCCTTTATCTTACTGCAAGTAGGCCAGGTATTATGTTTAGTGTTTGTGTCTGTGCGCGTTATCAATCTGATCTTAGAGAAGCGCACTTAATTGCTGTGAAACGTATTATAAGATATCTCTCTGGTACTGTTAACCTTAGACTTTGGTACACTAAAGATTCGAACTTTAAACTTGTAGGTTATTTAGATGCGGATTATGCAGCATGCACAATTGACAAGAAAAGCACAAGTGGCACTTGTCATTTCCTCATATATCGACTTGTATCATGGGCTAGTAAGAAACAAGCTGCAGTTTCTGTCTCAACTACTGAAGCAGAATATATTGCTGCTGGAAGCTGTTGCTGTTAGATTCTGTGGATGAAGAAGCAATTGGTAGACTATGATATCAAAGAAGAATATTGTCCAATCTACTGCGACAATACATCAACCATTACGGTTTCTGAAAATCCTATCATGCACTCCAAGATTAAGCATATTGACATCAAGTATCACTTCCTCAAAGACCACGTGGAGAAAAGAAATATTCATTTAGAACACGTGGGAACCGACTATCAAATCGCTGATATTCTTACAAAAGCACTTGATGCTAAAAGGTTCATCTTTTTGAGAGGTGAAATGGGTATGCTTGAACTCGGCTAAATTTCGTCCATAAAATTTGTCAATACTAATGCTTTTGAGTCTTCTTGAAATTTCTAAGTTAGATGCCTCATGCACTGCGCATTCCATACGCACTTGATATTGCGCATAAGGCAAATCGTTTCTGAGTTTTTCCAAGAAACTCTGCGCATTATAGAGCTGCGCATATACTTCATGGGCATGCCATGTGGACCTAAGGTAAGTTTTCTTTTCAAAAGTTACACCTAAGTCCTTGACTTGCTGAGTCAGCCATAATTTGCAAGGTGTACTTGCGTAATTATATATTTTCCCTCGTCATTTCTTTTTGAATTTTCTTGGGAAATTACTATTTTACCCCTCTGCGCACGTCCCACCTCATTTAATGTAAAAGCATTGAGTGACGCACCATTAATGCTCTTTTATGTGCTATTTATGACGGAATAGGAAAAGATTCTTTTTTACCATTAATGCCTAACACACGCGTGCGGCTAGGGCTTTTCACGCACGCTCCTCATTGGTCCATGTCATCTGCGCGTGCGCCTCACTCGCCTGACATACCAACTCTTGTGTCAGTGCACTATGATGTCACCATACCCTTTTCGGCTATATCCATCTGATCCGCCATCTTCCTCCTCACTTCTCTCCTTCAAATTTCTTTTTCACTCAAACCGCCTCACCTTTCCTCTCTACTCTCTGACTCTTTTTTCTCTCTGCACTCATCACCTTACTTCTCCATTTTCGGGTATAATCTTCTATAAATATCTCTCTAATGGCTCCCAAGAGATCTACATCTTCCAAGAAGCCAGAGGATCCACAAATGGTAAGAATCTCTAACCCTTCTTTTCAGTTTTTCCGCCATTAAAGGTTCGAAGATTCTATTTTTTCCCCTTTGTGATTTCTCTATGATTTTTTGATCATTTTTCAAATTATTTGATGCTGTGTGTTCGATATGCTCATAGCTTTTCATTTATGTAATTTGTTTTACGATCAATGATCATTTGGTTGAATTTCTGTGGGATTTTCAAGTTCTTGTCTTTTCAAATTCTCTTCGTTTTTTCTCAGATCTTGGATGTATGTTCTTGTTATTGTTGTTATGGTTTACTTGTTTGTGTGTAATTTTTCATTACGAACATTTTGATATGCTTTTTATGCATTTTGAAGCACTTTGACATTTATGTGTTCTTGGTGTTCTTCGTGTATTCGATGCATGTTTTTCATGTTCTTAGTGAATAGTCTTATGATGTGCCTTAACATGATTTTTGTTTTTGTTTCTGTTTTTTGCGCCAATTTTAGGCGTGTTGTTTCAAATTTATGTTTTTAGACATTCTTACCCTTTTTATTTATTATTCGTTCTAAGTATGGAGTCTAGTTCATGCGCTGCGCATATCGCTCATGCGCATGCGCTTCTCTCCATGTGAATGTCCAGACCTAATTCCTAATTTGGTTTTGCGCAGAACCTAAACTACTTTATTCCTGGTTGGGAACTCGATGTGGAGGACTTGCGCCAAGATGCACTAGGGCGCTATATGATGGAGATTATGGACTCATCTGGTATTCTGCCTCTTTTCACTAAGGGCCAGACTTTCATCCTCCCTTCCTACATCGACGAATTATTCAGCAATGCAGAAGAAGTTGATCGCGTGTATGACGACAATACTGTCCCCTGCCTCAAAAGTTCTATCCGTGGGGTTTCTGTAACTATCAACTACGCACATATCAGACAGACTATGGGACTCCCTGCATGCAATAAGAAGAAGCTATCACAGGATGTGCAAGATAAGGTTGCGCAGAAGCTTATCAAAATCCCTTCGTTGGTTGGTCAATACAACAACCACGATAGGAAGGAATTTGGAGAACTCATGTACTATCTTGCACATTAATTGGAGACACCATTAACTGCAAGAATGGAAACAAATCCACTTTCATCAGCAAATAATGGATGTACTGCGCAGCCATTTATAAGAAGAATCAGTTAAGCTGGGCTGAGATCATCTATGATGAGTTAGTGCGTTGGGTGCGCGTGTACAAGAAAAAGGCTGCTGACACCAAGAGGCCACCCAAGTACAAGACTCACTGTAGAATCCTAACTGCTATCTTCATGCTCTTCCCCAAAGTACATAAATTGGTGGATGAGGACCCCTCTTTAAAGGTTGATGTGACTTCTACGCGCACGTATTCTCGCGTATTCTTTCAGAATTTCCGCCGTGAAGTTAACAACTTTGATTACTGCATGTACTGGGCTGCTGATCCAGTTGAGTTGTTTGAGGATATTTATCCTAATGACCAAGGCTCACCTCTAACTTCTGATAGTGAGCTCAAGGAAGCCTCCACATCTGAGTCAGATTCTGAAGAAGAATCCTTTTATGAGCCTTTTTAAGCAAGGTGGGTGATAAATAAAAAGGTAAGGGTCCAGCTACTGATGTGCCTAAGTGCAAGAAGAAGAAGGCCAACAAATCTACTGCTGCGCCTGGGATTACTATCAAAGAGCCTTCTGCGCCTGCTCCTAAGCGCAAGGCTACTACTGAACCTGAGCCTCCTAAGAAATCAAAGAAGGCTAAAGCCCCTGCGCCTGAAGAGCAAAAGAAAGCTAAGGCTGATGCGCCTGAAAAGAAGAAGGAAAGAAAAAGGACAAGAAAAAGAAGCACGCTAAGGAATTAAGAACTCTATTGGATGAGTCTGATGAAGACATCCAAGTAGAAGATGATCCTGCACCTAAGTCAAAGCGCGCATCTACTCCTCCTCCTGCACCTCAAGAGGAAGATATCTTTGAAGGTGCTACAAATGATCCACTCATTAGCCCTTCCAAATCTACTGGAACCTCTAAAGCTCCTCAATCTCAGGGGGGAGAAGCAGGAGACTGCAAAGCCACTACACAATGATACTTCTAGTGAGGATGAGATCCCAATATCTGCAAAGAAAACCACTCTAACGCGTAGGGTCAAGAAGGTTGCTACCAAGAAGCGCGCTACAAAACGAACCATGGAAGACTTATCTGATGTTTATTCAGATCCTCCAAGACATTCTCCTCTACGCACTGAAAAGTCTGCGCGTGATATAGCAAGGGAAGCAAGAATTGTTGCAGTTGCGCAAAGGAACGTTGCGCAGCAGGCCCCACCAGTCTTTATTGATGGTGAAGGTTTTACTCATGATGCGCCTAATCCTACTGTCTATGAGGATGCGCCAATTGTAGAAGATGCAAATGACTCAAGCTCAGAAGACTATGATGTCCATCATTCTCCAATTCCTGCGCATAACACTTCAGTTCCTGTGCAAACAACTCCTGCTGCTGCTGCTATTCCCGCGCAACCTACTGGAGCTTCACATACTTCCTCTGATATTCCAATTGTGCCTCTAGCTAATACTCCCTCAGATCCCTCTAGGTCAGTAACTGACATGCACCAAATCTTGGCCATGCTTCAAACTATTCAAGCAAATCAATTTGCCGCACAAACCCAGCACTTCCAAGTGGTCACTGCGCAAGATAAAATTCAAGAGCAACTGGATGTGCAGTCTGCAAGGCTAGATGCGCAAGCCAGTTTGCTACAGGCTATTGATTATGCCATTAAGGGGGAGAGTTTAACAAAGGCAACCGGTTCTGCTGCTGCTGATGCGCAGGCAACCAGTTCTGGAGCTGTGCACATGCCTCAAATTTACGATGCGCTCCACCAAGACTTAGAGCATGACTTTGGTATTATTACCACTACGCTCTCGAAGATTCCCTCTATGAATGGTCTGTCTGAAGCTCTTAGCACTTTGGAAAATACTCTCACTGAGGTAATCCAGATTGAAACTGCCTAAGTTATAAACACCTTTGATAACTTTACGCCTAGAGATTCCAGCTCTTCCTCCTCCTTTGATGTGCTAAAATATCATGTCACTCACTGCCTAGTTCAGTTCAGTGATACTTTTAACAGCGCCATGAACCAAGCTATGCTGGATATGCAAGCAAGCCAAAACATGGTTCAAGTGGAGTTGACCAAATCTCTAGCGGATGCGCAAAACGAGATTATGGACTCTATTGCTTCTGCTCAGCAATCTCTGGCAAACCAATTTGGTTCCCTTGAGAATACATTTAACAGAGTCTTTGAAGACCTTCAGAAAGACAATGATCTGATGCGCTCCGGCATGAAAACTTATGTGAACCAGGCTGTGGCAAGTTTCAAGCTCTCAAGATTGAGATAATGGACAATATTACCGTCCTGCAGAACGAGCTTAGGGAAATACTTTCTAGGATTAACATAGACTAGAAATGTAATTTCTTTTGCTATGCATATTTTGTAAGTTTTTTTTGCGCCTTTGATTTTTGCTTATGATTTTTCTTCCATGTAAATCTTATACCTGTAACTCTCATCTTTCAAGTTTTAATGAGAAGAAATGCATCATTGCGTATTCACAAAAAATTCAAACTCTTCGTTTGTGGAACAATGAATGCTTATTAAAACCTTCATCATGCGCATATTCATATCTGCTCATATTTCTATTGCATGATGTTTAAACATTCAGTTTAAACGCATACTCAAACTTAAACTCATAATATTTTTGTATGCTCTGAATGATATCTGTCTTTCCCATAATGTAAGTTATTCTTTTGGATAAACTAGAAATCTATAACACTGGCTAGTGTGTGCATTGACTTGAGACATGATTTACCATTTACATTCTTATGGACATATTTTTATCAAGTACTTTGTATGCCTTTGTTGTAGTAGGTAATGGCATCAATCATTTAGGGGGAGATTGTTGGGTATGCTTATTACTTAACACACCTACTTATGTTAGAATTGATTGATACCATCACCTATGTTTATTTTAAGGACATTAGGACCTTATGTAAGAAGTTTTATAACTTCATTTTTTAGCTAAGTCCTCTTTATAGACTAGGCTTAGTGCTTAGGGCTGAAGCTTTGGATTTGAGGTCTCATGTGCAGATGGCTAATTATGATGCGCATGTCCTTCATGCGCAGCACCCTCTGCACACATCTATGCGCATGGATTTCATGCGTAGCGCAGATTTGCCTTGGTCAAATCCTCCATTTCCTGACCTCACCTTTTATTAGCTTGGAAAGCGTCTTGACAAGCTACGCTTTTTGGAATGAGTCAAAGTGCTGATGTGGACAAACAACAAAACATGCACACTCAGCATACACGTTGATGGAGACGCGCCTCATATTTGAAATTCAAATTGAAGACAGCTGTCATCTTTCTAGAAGAAATTTGAAGTCTGTCAACTTGCTCTGTCTCCAACGGCTATAAAGGACAGCCTGCGCACCAATCACGTTGCGACAGCTCATTGTCCTTGCTCTGCTCCCTAACAGCTAGTTCTTGGAGCTCAGCTATAAATAGCATGCTCATCCTTATTTTCCAAGCTGCTTGTGCTTTTGCTTCCAAAGAGAAAGTTTGAAGATTTGAAGATTACTTGCTCATTTCCAGAATTCTCAAGAACAACCTTCACCTTCATACATTACCAAGCCTAGATCCTAAACAACCTTTGTATCACCAGAATCTTGTGCTCTCCATCTTATAGATTCAAAGAGCCCAGATTTCTGATTCACACACACACCTCTTGAAGTTCCGATCTCATCGATCATACTTCTAGAGAAACACCGGTTATTGTCTAGGATTTTGTTCTTTCATAGATTATAGATCTTTGAGTTAGTTTGTTCTAAATCGTTGTAACTTGTAACTCTCTCATATAATAAGATCTCCATACGAAATCTAAGACTAACCATCTTGGTAGAGGACGTAGATCTTTTCCCGATCGAACCTCTCCAAATAGCTTCTCTCTATAATCTGTTTTGCTTTCTACATTTAAGCTTTTCTGGTATATTGCTTTGTTTGATCCTTGTAGATTATATTGCGCAGATTGAATTGTGTTTGTGTGCTTATTGCCTTAGTTCCTTTTTACACTCCTCTTTAAGCCTAAACCTTAGCGCGTGCGTTTTACACTTCTGCGCATATCCCTGCGCATAAGTACTTGCTTTAAATTTCCGTTATGCATTTCACACTCTTGCTGCGCGCTATACTTAGCCAAATTAAGAGTTGTGCGCATTTGCCATTGATTTGCAAAACGGTTTGAAAATAATTTTAAAACGCTATTCACCCCCCCCCCCTCTAGAATTTTTCATACCCTTGTTGCCCCTTTGGGACCAACAATCATCAATTCTCATGAGCACAATGGCCGCTCTCCCTGATAAGTTCAAAATGCCCGACATTAGCAAGTTCAAGGACAACTCTTGCCCGATGGCCCACATTGAAACTTACATATGGGCTATGGTTCCTAAAAAGGTCTCTCCAACGGTGATGGCACAATGTTTCCCTCTTACTCTCGAGGGGGACGAAAAAGATTGGTATGCTACTCTCCCACTCACCATCCATCTTGATTGGGATGCCGCCATGCTTGTCTTCAAAAGTCAATATCAAGGCAACACCACTCACCGCTCGACAAAGAAAGAGCCCGAGAATACCACCCAAAGGGACAATGAGTCCTTTATTGATTTTACAAGGAGGTGGAATGATAAGCTCCCCGAAATAGTGGAGAGACCCAACACAAAAGAGCAAATGGACATCTTCCTCAAGTGTCTCAAGATTGATATCTGCACCCACTTAAGTGGGGCTTGCTATTCCGCTATAAAGCCGCCTCTAACTCAACAAAAGAGGCCTCTGTCAATGCCATCACTACCAACAAGGGGAACTACAAAAAAGTCCCACCGCCCCAAGGCAAGAAGTTCTAAAGTGACCGTGTCTACACTCCTCTCCAAGGCATGACTCTAGCCGAAGGTTTTGAGGCCCTTAAGGCCAAAGGGCAAATTACCCCTCTACAAGGGTACAAGCCCAAGATGATTACTGTTAGGATTCATTGTTAGTACACCCACATTAATTTGATTGATCTATGCCACGTGTCTTTTATATCTTAGCGGTTTAGTGCTTCAAGCCGTCATCTTGAGACCGCCAGCATGGAGTCTTTCAGTTTTCATCAAACTGCAGTCTGCATGTTTGATGAAACCGCCCATCAAGATCATCCTTCAAACCGCTCCTATGCTTGGTGAAACCGCAGAGCAGTTATTGAAGAATTAAAGATATGTCATTTATTCCTTAGACAAACATTCCCTTTTTAACCGTAAAAGGATGTTGTTATGTCATGTCAAAATAACTCTAAGTTAACTTGGAGTTTCTATAAGGAATGTCGGTTTGTCTATCAGTTTGAATTGTTTACCGTTAGTCCTTTCTGCAACATAGGACAAATGTCAGGTAGTGGTGCAAAAACTACTTAGGACTACAAGACAAAACCAAGGACGAAAATGACAGCTCAGCCAATGGGATTTCGACAGCACTGTTTCGACAGCAACTGTACCCTTCAGATTTGATTCAAAGCTTCAAGCCTAACAACCTTTCATATTCAGCCTTTACACCAAAAGACTTTCATTTGCTCAACCATCATTTAGATACTTAGAGCATTTGATTTCTTTTGACACACACACCCGATTTATATGATCACATAGATTATATACTTCGAAAACACCGGTTGTTATTATAGCTTAGGTTAGACTTATTGTTTAGAGTTTATATTCATCTTGTAAAACCTCCTCTAAATTAATACAAGTCTAGTAGCTATTAGAAAATCCTATACTAACCATCTAGGTAGAGGACGTAGTTCATTTAAGAACGAACCTCTTCAATTTCTGTGTTTGATCTTTATTTTCTGTCTTGGTATTTATCTATCTTGTTTGTGCTCTTTAACTTGTCTCCATATACGAAATGACTTGAAAGATGAATTGTGTTTTCCATTGAACTTTAATTTTAACTATTCAGTTGCATCATAGTGTTTTCTCAACCTGAGTCAAACCTCCCAACTCTTTAACTAACCTATTTGGCCAAACCGCAAACTCCGCTGTGCATTTTATCAGTTCGGTTCTTGTGCTTTGAACCGCAGTTGGCCAAACTGATAAGTACTCTGTTGATTTTAAGGGTAGTTTTGAAAAAGTTTTGGACCGCTATTCACCCCCCCTCTAGCGGTTCTATACCCTTGTTGCCCTCTGGGTCCAACAAGTGGTATCAGAGCTTATCTACCAAACTTGTTTTTACAAGCTTAACCGCTTGGGTGCTGATCCAATGGCAAACACAAACACCCATATGATGCAAACATCCAATTCGAATCACTTACCGATTCTGGATGAAGATAGTTTTATCTTTTGGAAGGATAGGATGATGAAACACATGATTTCATGTGATCGTAGACTGTGGACCGCGGTTACTGATGGACCATATGTTCCTATGAAAGCTAACCCACGTGCAGGAACCGCAGGAGAAGAAGCTGAAGTTAAGAAGTTAGAAAGTGAATGGACTGATGCAGACCGCATCAATGTGGATTTTGATGGAAGAGCTATGTCCATGCTAGTGTCAGCTATTGACTTGAGGACTCATTCTAAGGTGCTTCACTGCACAACCGCAAAGGCTACCTGGGATGCTATAGTTGACTTTCTGGAAGGAGATTCAGATACCAAGAAGAACCGCCTCTATCAACAGAGAAGACTCTTTGACTATTTTGTTAAAGATCCTAAGGAATCTCTTAGACAATGCTATGAGAGGTTTATTGATATTGTTAATGTGTGTTTTTCTCTTGGACATGTCTATTCTAATACAGATTTGAACATGAGATTCATGCAAGCACTTGGAAGCAAATGGCTGATCAAAACTACTAACATTGAAGACAACAAGGACTTGGAAGCTCTTGATCTTCGACACTTGTATGCCATGCTGAAGGTTTTTGAATTCAATCTTGAAGAGGTCCATGACACCGAAAGCAGATTTAAGACACTCTCTCTAGCTGCATTCAATAATACCTCATCTCCTATCTATAATCCAGACCATCATCAAACCGCTCCTCACCTCCACTTGCAAACCGCTCCTCCTGACCAAAATGCTCCTAGATTCAATCCTCAAACCGCACCTCCTAAGTATTACCAGTAGTCTCACCAATCCTATCCTCAATCACATCAACCATATCCTCAATCTTATCAGCAGTCTCATCAACCTTACACTCCTCCTCAAAGTTCTTATGCTCAGAGTGTATGATCATAATCCTCAAGTTCTACTCTAGTTGATTTTGATGAAATGGATGATGAAGAATTTGCTTTGTATGTGAAGAAATACACCAAGTTCAGGAAAAACAATAGATCTCAATTTCCATCTAAAGGCCCAGCAAAGTTTGTCCTTCCAACCAGATTCAACAAAACTGCAGATCCCAAGACAAGGGATGACTTGGTCTATTATAACTGCAGACAGCCAGGTCATTTTGCTTCAAGTTGTCCCAAACCGCGTTATGAAGCCACGCCAGCAAAGAAACCATTCAACAAGAAGTTCGTGAAAAGAAGAGGAATTGTAGCTGACCAAAGAGATCAACCGCTGACATGGATGGGTTCAGACTCAGATGAAAGTGATGATGAAGAAACTGCTAATCTCTGCCTCATGAGATTTGAAGAAAGAATTGAAATTGACGAAAGCCTTCCACTGCCAAATCAACAAATGAAGTCAGTTTCACCTAAGACTCCTGAGGCTAGATTAAGCAAATCTCCTACAACACAAAACTACACTCCTGAGGTTCAAGCATACGAAAGTCATGATAACCAGGCACTAGAACGTGCTAATATTATATGTCAACACACACTGTGCTTAAAAAGGCATATAAACTAATGGCTGCGGAACTTGAAGAATCCCAACATGTATGTAAATCCCACAAGGAGGAAATTGAAAACCTCAAGCTCCAAATTGCTGGGATATCTACTACTGTGGATGAAAACCGCTATCTGAAGGATAGAACCGAGGTACTTCTTACCCAAATCCATGAGCTTACCGTACAAAGGGATGACCTTCAAAAAGTGACCGATGTATGGACTAAGTCTGGTGTCACCGTGGAACAAATCCTAAATTCACAAATTCCTACTTCGGATAAAAGTGGATTGGGGTTTAAAACTGATGATGGGTGTAAGTGTCCTTGTCTCTGTGCCGAAGGTGGTGTGAAACCTACTGAACAAACCAAAGAAATTCCTAAGGTTAATCATGCCGGTAAAAAGGGCTCAAAACAAGAAATTAAAAGGCAAAATTATTTCTTTGAGTATCCTAAAAACCAGACTGGGAGAGATTCAAAGTGGAAAGAGAAATCCATAGCGGCTGAGGCAACCAAGGAAGTATTGAGTGATGAAACCGCTCCTAGTCGGTTTAAGGAAATTCCTATCATTTTCCCTAAAGCCGCACCTAAGAGGAAGGTTGAGCTCAAGAAGGTAATCTTTGTTAAAGCCAAAACCGCTGACCCAGTAAAACATGAGAAACCGAAGGTCAGTAAAGGGTTTGTAAAACCGCAACCAAAACCTGGATTTATTCATTATGCTATTTGTGCTGATTATGGTCATGGTGTTGGTCATTGTCTTTTAAGGTTCACACCCAATGCCAAGGGACGTAAAAATCCTAAGGTCAAACAGGTGTGGGTCCCAAAAAACTGCTAACCCTAGGACCCAAAAGAATAAGGGGGACCAAAATCTTTTATGTTTATTTTTCAGATCTTATGCTGTATGGCTGGAACCACAAAGAAGAATAAGGATCTTTGGTACTTGGATAGTGGTTGCTCACGACACATGACTGGAGATAATGATCTTCTTTGTGATTTCATCAGTATGAGAGGGCCCCAGTAGTGTTTGGAAATAACAAGAAAGGAGAAACAATAAGATATGGGGCAATCAAATGTGGAAAAGTGACCTTTGAAAATGTGTCACTAGTAGAAGGACTCAAGCACAACCTTCTCTCCATATCTCAGTTTTGTGACAAAGGAATGAACTGCAACTTTACTTCAACTAATTGTTTCATCAAAGATGCAACTTCCAGAGTTACTCTATTGACTGGCAACAGAACAGGTGATGTATATATGATAGATTTGAGTAATATTGTTTCTATTTCTGACCTCTGTTTTGTAGCCAAAAATGTTAGTGAAAGCAGCTGGTTATGGCATAAGCGGCTCAGTCACTTGAACTTCAAGTATCTAGCAAAATTACAAAGGGATGGTCTTTTCAAAGGACTACCCAAAGTGGCTGACCATCATGATAAGAAATGTAAAGCATGCCAGCTTGGTAAGCAGCCCAAACAGTCATTTCCAAGCAAAACCGCTTCTTCAACGAACCTCTGCTTACAACTGCTTTACATGGATTTATTTGGACCTGTCCCAACCGCCAGTATAGGAGGAAACCGCTATACCTTGGTGGTTGTTGATGACTTTTCAAGATATACTTGGGTGGAAATGATGGCCTCAAAAGATGATACTTATGGCATCGTAACCGCTCTATTTAGACAGCTCCAAACTCAGAAATTGGATGACATTGTTGCTGTGCGTTCAGATAATGGAACCGAATTTACAAACAATGGTGTTGCCCAATATTGTGATGATCATGGAATTGATCATAACTTCTCTGCCGCTGGGGTTCCACAATAGAATGGAGTTGTAGAAAGAAATAATAGGACTTTGATTGAAGCCGGGAAGACCATGATTGCAGAAGCAAAGCTTCCCAAGTACTTCTGGGCCGAAGCTATCAATACCGCATGTTTCACCCAGAACCTCTCCCTAATCATCAAAGTTCACAACAAGACTCCTTATGAATTGTGGAGAGGCAGATCACCCAACATTGCCTTCTTTAAAATATTTGGATGCAAATGCTACATCTTATACAATGGCAGAGAGCATCGAGGAAAATTTGATGCTAAGGCCGATGAAGGTATTTTTGTTGGTTATTCAAAACACTCTAAAACTTTTCGTTGTTTCAATAAAACTTCAATAAAAATTGTAGAGTCAATCCATGTTACATTTGATGAAGATGATCTTCTTGAGCCATATATGGCTCCAAATGTTGCTGATGATTTTAGTGGTTTTGAGACAGGTACATCTTACCCTAATCATGAAACCTCAAATGACCAACCTACTCAAACCGCTCCATCAGGTTCTCCAGCCGCTCCAAATCAAACCGAAGGTGTTGCTGTAGAACCGCACTCTTCTTATCCCATTCAAACCGTTGATCCAGTTCCAAACATCACCTTCAATGAAGATTTCAATGATTATCAAGAAGAGCCTCCTCTAGAAAATCTTCAAGGAATAGTGGTTCATGAAGACCTCCCTCCAGAAATCAATGAGCATAGAGACCATCTAACAACCAATGTTATAGGTCCTATCAGTTCTGGTGTTCAAACAAGAGGAAGCTTAACTCATAGAGATAACCACAGTTTGTTCTCAACCGCATTGTTATCTCAGATGGAACCGAAGAAGGTAGATGAAGCTCTAAGTGATCCAAGTTGGGTAGCTTCAATGCAAGAAGAGCTCAATCAGTTTGAAAGATACAGAGTTTGGACTCTAGTTCCAAGGCCCAGGGATCACACTGTAATTGGAACAAAATGGGTATACAGAAATAAGATGGATGAAAATGGTACTATAACAAGAAACAAAGCAAGGTTGGTTGCTCAAGGTTATAGGCAAGAAGAAGGGTTTGATTATGATGAAACCTTTGCCTCTGTAGCCATACTTGAAGCCATTAGATTGTTCCTGGCCTATGCCTCCTTCAAGAAATTCAAGTTATATCAAATGGATGTGAAGAGTGCATTTCTGAATGGTGAACTACAAGAAGAAGTTTATGTAGCTCAACCGCCAGGATTTGAAGACAACAACTATCCTAATCATGTCTTCAAGCTCAAGAAGGCCTTGTATGGACTCAAACAAGCTCCAAGCGCATGGTATGACACTCTATCTAAATTTCTTATTGAACAAGGCTTCTCTAGAGGTAAAATTGATACAACCTTATTTATTGCTAAACACAAAGGTCATTCATTATTAGTTCAAATATATGTTGATGATATTATTTTCGGTTCTACTAATGAAACTATGTGTGTTAAGTTTGAGAAGCTTATGAAAGGTAAATTTGAGATGAGTATGATGGGAGAGTTGATATTCTTTTTTGGACTCCAAATCAAGCAATGTCATGATGGAATCTTTATCAACCAAGCCAAATACACCAAAGACTTGATCAAGAAATTTGGGCTTGAAACTGCTAAGCCAGTCGATACCCCAATGCAAAAGGCCTGCAGTTTGGATCGAGATGAACAAGGTAAGAAAGTGAATCAGACACTCTACCAAGGTATGATTGGCTCTCTTCTTTACTTAACTGCAAGTAGGCCAGATATAATGTTCAGTGTGTGTGTTTGTGCTAGATTTCAAGCTGACCCTAGAGAATCTCATCTTATAGCTGTTAAACGTATTATTAGATATTTATGTGGCTCTGTTAACCTTGGACTTTGGTACTCCAAAGAATCTTCATTTGATTTGTTAGGTTTTTCAGATGCTGACTTTGCAGCATATAAGATTGATAGAAAGAGCACTAGTGGTACATGTCAGTTCCTTGGATCTCGGCTTGTATCATGGTCCAGTAAGAAACAAGCATCGGTTTCAGTCTCAACTGCTGAAGCTGAATACATAGCAGCTGGAAGCTGTCGCTCTCTAATTCTCTGGATGAAACAGCAGTTGGAAGACTATGAAGTATTTGAAAAGAATTTCCCTATCTACTGTGATAGTACTGCAGCAATTTCTATCTCCAACAATCCAGTTCAACACTCAAAAACCAAGCACATTCACATAAGATATCATTTCCTCAAAGATCATGTTGAAAAGAAGAATATTTTTCTAGCAAAGGTGGGAACCGATGATCAAATTGCTGATATCCTCACCAAACCGCTTGAAAATTCAAGGTTCTTTCATTTACGAGGAGAAATGGGTATGCTGGAACTAACTTAATATATTTCATGCCTATTTATTTCTTAGTCTAATAATATTTGTTAAGTATTTTGGCTCTATTAAGAAAAAGGAAATAGTGTTCGGTTGAAGATTCCGGTCAAACCGAAGAGTCAAGAAGAATAATGCCAGTTTGATCCAAACCATAAGGAGAAAGCAAACTATCGGTTTAATCGAGTGAAACCAAAGCACATCTGAGAGATATCGGTTTCATAAAAAACCGAGAATGAGAAAAGGTAAGTCGGCTTACTCAAACCGCTCAGGTATGATATTGCAATTTAGTCCCTACTTTATGTCACTTCATTCTTTAAGGATCTTTATGCAATTATCTCTGCCGCATTAAATGAGAATCGACAGGTACACTGACGGTTAAGTTTCCTTCAGCCGTCATGCCCGCTCCACTACCCGAGGTGGTTAATTGAGTATAAAAGACAAACCATTTTTCAATTTAACTTTTTAACTTATTACTCTTTTTAGCAAAAACCCCTTCTCTCTCCTCTGCTCGCACTCTCCACTCTCTGTTCTCACTCAAATTTTCTTACTTAAACGATTTTTTTAATGGCACCAAAGAAATCAATCGATCTTGCTTCTACTTCTACATCTTCCAAACCTTCGAAGCCTGATATGGTATGAATTTCTGAACCCTAACTCAGTTTATTTCATTTGTCCGCCATTGTTGAAGCTTAAAAGCTTGTTCATCTTCCTTTGATCATTTTATGCTTTTTCTTCGAATTTTTGGTTGGCCTGAACTCGCATTGTCATATATATACTGTTTGATTACTTTATTTTGTGATTTGTGTTCAATTCTTGAGCAAAATCGATTTTGAGGATATTTGGTTTTCTTGCGCAGTTGTGCAGATTCTGGGTTCATGTGTTGTTATTTGTCTTAATTTATTTAGAACTTTGTTAGGATCTGCTCTTTGTGGTCATTTTGGTATAATTCTTTCACATTTTGGTTAAGAATTTTTTTTTGCATATTCATACTCTGTTTTTCGAGTTCTTCATGCATTCAAACTCTTCTTCAAAATTTTCCCTCTTTGATCCGTTTTATCTTTACTGTTCTCTCATTTTTTATTTTTTTTTACATTTTTACCCTTACTCTCCTTGAACCACATGTTTTCATTGTTAGGATTCCTCGTTATAGTTTGTAAATCTTTCTCAAACCGCGGTTTGCTTAAGGCTTCAAACTGCCATTCTTCAAATTATTTCTAACTTAGAATATTTTTCAGGATCCTTCAAACTTTGTACCCGGCTCTAGGATACTAGAAGAGGAAGTTAAACAAGATGCAGTTGGAAGGAAGCTCCTTAAACTGCTGAATGATGCGAAGCTGCTCCCTCTATTTCTCATGGACGAACCTCAGTTCGTGACTATCATCTGTGCTGAATTTTTTGAAAATGGGATTGCTAATGATGCAGTTTTTTTGGATGTAAGGGGAGAACAAATCAGAGACCTAGAAACAGGTCAGGTGAAGTATGAGGATGCTATCAAGTCCACCGTCTGTGGCAAAGAAGTGATCTTAACCGCTTCTAAAATTGCAGTCCTAGCAGGACTTGAGAATTCTGGTGTTTTGGGGATTAAACCGGAGGTTCTGAGCAATACAACTATGGAGTTGATTGGAGTTAATTCTTTCTCCACCAAGAATTCATCCAAAAGGACTTTGGAGAAGTAATGGCTCATTTATGTGAATTAGTTGATTCTGGAGTAATGTGCAAAAATGGGAACCACAATAACTTTACAAGTGAACAGTATGCTTACTGTGTGGCAATTCTTAAAGGGTAGAAACTACACTGGCCCAAGGTTATGATGAAGGAGATAATCAATGCCCTAAACCGCCTCCATGCTGCTAAAGCCGCTGGGAAGTCTAAGATCAGGACCCACTGCAGGCTTCTGACCAAGTTCTTGCATCAAGATGTGGATATCTTCAAATTCAGTTCAGATAACAAAGACTATTGGTTGGATCCAATTGAGAAGTCAGTGTATGGGTTGTCAAAGCTCGATGCATTCATAACCGTGTTTGGATGGTGGTATGCACAAGCAGTTTGGAATGAGAATTCATTACCTGAAGCTGAACGTGGTCCATTTCCTGAGGCTCGGCTCAACAAGTCTGGGAAACCGTATGCTGGTGCCATTGCTGATCAGTCCCATGCTACGAAGTTAAAGAATGAAGGCCAGGCCGCTACTTTGAACAGATTAGGTTTAAGCCATCTTGCCCAGACCGCGGTACAGGCTGAGGGGGAGCCTGCGGTTGAGGGGGAGCCTGCAGTTCGGTCTAAACCTGCGGCTCGTCCCATGGAAACCGCTGCTCCAAGGAAGAGAAAGGGAACCGCTCAAATCCCTTCAATTATTACAAAGGCTGACCTATCCAAACTGCCCTCTAAACCCTCTTCCAAACCAACCTCTAAACCATCTTCTTCAACCTCTTTTCCCCCTATTAGATTATCACCTACTCTCTCTAAACCTATCACTTCTAAATCCTCCATCCCAAAACCTCAAATTAAACCTCTCTCCCCATTACATCAGAATGTGGAGAAATCCCTCAACTTTGCAATGGATGCCTCCTCTCTCAAAGCTGCCAAAGCCAAATCAATTCCAGAACTCATTCCTTCACCTCATCTTTTCATTCCTATCTCTTCTCCTCCTAAACCTCCAACCTCTAAACCGCCCTCTGTTCAGTTCACTGATGAACAGTTGGCTACCATTTATAATGCCCTTCCAAACCTTAAACCTTCTTTTCAAACCAAGCCTGAGCAGACCGAAGTGTCTGAGGTTGCGGTAGAGCCTGAGCAAACCGAAGTATTTGAGGCTGCGGCTATGCCTAAACAGACTGATGTGTCTGAGGCACTTGGTGAACCTGAGCAAGACATTGAAATCCTTAAGGTTCAACCGCCGAAGAAAAGAGGAAGGTTAGTGAAGAAAAGTAATTTTGTGGAACATTGGCAGTCAAGGCCACCAGGAGCAGTAGACTTCAGTAAAGCTGATTACAAAAGAGATCATTCACCTCATGAAGGCTCATTTGCTAAGGAGCTAAGGAAAAGGGCTGAAATGAGGAAGGCAGGCATCGATCCTATGATGATTGAGGACTCACCTCCAACTCTTAAGAGAGAATTGAAGTTTGACTCACCAGAGCACACTCCGTCTCCGGTTCAGTCATCTCCAGTTCAACCAGGATCTAGTCATTCATCTCCAGACTTACTGTATGCTGCAGCGGTTCTACCATCACCCGTTCTCTAATTGTCCAACCTTCGGTTTCTACATTTTCGGCTCAACCATCTTCTTCGGTTCAACCGCTAGCTTTAACTGAAGTTCAACTGTCGGTTCTATCTACTGCTTCTCATTCGGCTCAGACAACGGTTTTACTTATCAAACCGAAAACAAGGAAAAGTAAGAGTGCTGCAGAACTGGCTTCCTACTTGAAGCGGTTCAAATCAGAGACTTCAAGGGATAGAAGGGCTAGGGCTCGTGCTCGTGCCGCTGCTAAAGCCGAAGAAAGGTTTCTCAAGTCAGGCCGCCCCAACCCTTATGCAATTTTTCCCAAAGATGATATGGAAGCTGTTGTGGACCAAATCATTCTAGCCGCTGCAGAACAGCTCTTTGCTGAAATAGCCTATCAGGTTATGAATGATCCCACTCTTGCCTCCAAATTCTTTCTGTTCTTTAATTGTCTTTGCATTCCCAATCTTTATAAAATATTCATTGTGCCTTCTCCTTCCATCTTTCTCTATGATTACTATATGAGATATGATGCTCCTCCTCCCCCTCCTCAAACCGAAATTATTCCTTATTATTTTTCCCTTCCTTTCGACCCCATAGAATTTGAAACCGCCATTAGGGTGTCTATGGGTGAAACCTTAGAAGATGCACATACTCTCCTGAAAGGCAAATCTAAACTGCGTTCTTCTCCTTCCCATCAAATTGATGATACCATCTCTCTTTCTTCCGATGATGAGTCTGTGCCAGACTACACTCCTTCTGATGGTCTTCCTATCCAGTTTTACCACTTCGTGCCTCAACCGCCGATTTGATAGATGCGGTTAGGAACATTCAGTTTCATCAGTAAGCCGCCACTTCTCGGTTTGATACTCATCTCCTCACTATTCAGTCTGATCTTGATGCCATTAAAGGGGAGAGAGTGAATGATTTTTTTGAGATAAAAAATATGCTGAAAGGAGTTTGGAAAATCAACTTGCCCTTCAAGACATGGTCAGAACCAACCATGGATACCAGGATGGACCAACCATGAGATTTATTCCTTAAAGCAGCAGGCAGTTGATACCAGGATGGACTCTATTGAAGGAAGCTTGACATCTTGGCTCAACATTCATTTGACAGCTCTGAGCACTTATTGCTTAGAACCGGCAGTTTGGTCAGACAAACTGCTGCTATTGAATCTAGAATCAATGAACCAACTGTGGTTCGGCTTCGTGCAGCAGATTTGGTCGTTGAAACCGCCCATGCCTCCGGTTCTAGAAATGCTGCCCAATCCAACAATGCTAATGTTGATCAAGCCGCCCAAGATCAAGCTGCAGTTGATGATCAAGCCGCGCAGGCCAATATTGCTGAAAATGCTGAAGAAGTTATAGCTCCTGCTGCCGGTGATGAGATAGACTAGATTGTAATTTCTAAGTCTTTTGTTTCTCTTATAATTCATGTACTTTGTAAGTTTCAAACCTTTATGATTGAATTATAATGAGAATGACTGCATAGCATTCTGTTTCCAAAACTTTGTTTATTCAAACTGCTTGTTTGTGAAAAATGCTTGCATTTCTTAAAACCTCATGCACTACATTCATCATGAAAATACTTTTAAGTGCATTGTGTTTTAAACATTCAGTTTAAACATGCATTTCTGATTCTCAAAATCATATCATTCTATATGCATCTGAATGCTTTTCTTTTCTATCTTTTCTTTATTTCCTTTGTTTTTGATAGATTAGAAATCTATGATCTAGCATAGTGTGTGCATTGACTTGGGACATGCAATTTCATGAAATTTATTTCGGACATGTTCTTACCAAGTACAATGTTTTGCTATTATCATAGTGTGGTAATGGCATCAATCAAATAGGGGGAGATTGTTAGGATTCATTGTTAGTACACCCACCTTAATTTGATTGATCCATGCCACGTGTCTTTTATGGACTTTAGGACCGCATGTAATGAAGTTCTACTTCAATTTTTAGATAAGTCATTTCTAGATTTTTGATTGTCTAGGCTGAGTATTGTTCGGTTTTATATCTTAGCGGTTTAGTGCTTCAAGCCGTCATCTTGAGACCGCCAGCATGGAGTCCTTTCAGTTTTCATCAAACTGCAGTCTGCATGTTTGATGAAACCGCCCATCAAGATCATCCTTCAAACCGCTCCTATGCTTGGTGAAACCGCAGAGCAGTTATTGAAGAATTAAAGATATGTCATTTATTCCTTAGACAAACATTCCCTTTTTAACCGTAAAAGGATGTTGTTATGTCATGTCAAAATAACTCTAAGTTAACTTGGAGTTTCTGCAAGGAATGTCGGTTTGTCTATCAGTTTGAATTGTTTACCATTAGTCCTTTCTGCAACAAAGGAAAAATGTCAGGTAGTGGTGCAACAACTACTTAGGACTACAAGACAAAACCAAGGACGAAAATGACAGCTCAACCAATGGGATTTCGACAGCACTGTACCCTTCAGATTTGATTCAAATCTTTACCCAACGGTCACAAGGGTTCTCTGCCTATAAATAGCCTCCATTATTCAACAATGAAGGTTGCTGAGCTTCAAGAGATTCATTCCCAATGTTCAAGTTTGCTTTGAAGATTCAAACCCAGATATTCATATCTTCAAACCATCTCCTTAGCAAACCCAGTTTTTCTTCATCAAAGCTTTAAGCCTAACAACTTTCATATTCAGCCTTTACACCAAAAGACTTCCATTTGCTCAACCATCATTTAGATACTTAGAGCATTTGATTTCTTTTCACACACACACCCGATTTATATGATCACATAGATTATATACTTCGAAAACACCGGTTGTTATTATAGCTTAGGTTAGACTTATTGTTTAGAGTTTAGATTCATCTTGTAAAACCTCCTCTAATTAATACAAGTCTAGTAGCTATTAGAAAATCCTAGACTAACCATCTAGGTAGAGGACGTAGTTCATTTAAGAACGAACCTCTTCAATTTGTGTGTTTGATCTTTATTTTCTGTCTTGGTATTTATCTTTCTTGTTTGTGGTCTTTAACTTGTCTCCATATACGAAATGACTTGAAAGATGAATTGTGTTTTCCTTTGAACTTTAAGTTTAACTATTCAGTTGCATCATAGTGTTTTCTCAACTGAGTCAAACCTCCCAACTCTTTAACTAACCTATTTGGCCAAACCGCAAAACTCCGCTGTGCATTTTATCAGTTCGGTTCTTGTGCTTTGACCAGTTGGCCAAACTAATAAGTACTCTCGGTTGATTTTAAGGGTATTTTTGAAAAGTTTTGGACGCTATTCACCCCCCCCCCTCTAGCGGTTCTATACCCTTGTTGCCCTCTGGGACCAACATTTACC